>CM052115.1:11230800-11240825 GCA_028454245.1 Halictus quadricinctus | reverse complement strand
ACGTCTTATATAAGTAAGTAATCAATTAAAAATGCATATCACCGTGTGTGTACATGTCTTTGCTACGTCCGTATAGAGCCTTTTTTTCGATACGAACACTAAATCTCTCGAAATTAAGAGAATCTCTCAGCGGCAGCCATCTTGTGACGTCATACCTGCTTCAGAATTCGAATTTTCTGCCGAATATTACAAATTACTCCACGATGAGGTAGAAATTCGCAATTTGGGCTCTATACAGACGTAGATTGGACTTTTAGGAAACACAATTGACCACTTCTAAACTGCTCATTGCAATATTAAAGCGGTAGTTTGAAAAGGTTTTGACACTTGCATACGTATATGGATTTCAAACCATGCCGGCCCCCTTAACTTAGGCCATTTCTTTTTACACAATCTCCTTTCTTCTACCCACTTTTAATTTCTATCTTATTCTCCCCTTTTCGTGGTTCTACTACCGATAATTCAGGTTCTACCGTATCGTGGATCGAACAAGTAAACAAGATCGAAACGGTGTCGTGTTTGATGTCGTTTTAGTCCGAGAAATGTTACGAACGTGTTGTCGAAGGTGTCTGTACACGGTACACAAGCGAATTTCCAAGGTTTTCGCGTGTATCGAAACAACTGCATCCACCGCCGAGGTATGTGTCGCAGAATCGACAAGGTTGCAACGCGGCAGTGACAATGCAGCGTCGCGTTCGCTGTGGATGGATCCGAATCATGTAAGATAGAAAATCCAGGGCTTACCGTGCAGTGACACGCGGAAGAGCCGCAGGTGATGCACTCTGTGCACACACGTGCGCGCGCGCGCGCTTACGACGTGTCGCGTAGTTGGAAAGAGTGTTTCGGGTGTGTAACCGGCGAGAAACAAAACGCGAAAGCGGCAATCCGAAAAAAAAGAGGAACAGGCCAGGTCGGCTAGAGGAACAAAAGCAAAATAAAGGGAAGACGGCCGAGCGAAAAACAGGTCGAAAAAACCGGGGCTGCTCGAAATCCGGAGTCGTTGGCGGCGAGGCGGCTCGCGTAAATCTGCCGCCCGGAGTCCGTTAGTCATGCTTTATTTCGCTTTAGTTTTCCGTGCACGGCGAAATAGCATCAACTTTCCGGGAAGGGGCTGACTCACGCGCTTTTCAAATCCATTCAGAAACTGACGAATGCTCGTGCACGCCGCGCCGCGCCGCACCGCGCTGCGCAACACGCCTCGCCACGTCTGGCCGAGCGCCACATGTGCGCCGGCTAATGGCTCGTCTTTCGTTTTATTGCTGCTGCATACGGTGACAATGAAACGCTCCACGGATTCCTTTTACGCCGGCCCACCGGTTATCTCCTAACGGGCATATCGAATGCTTATCGAAGGACCTCTAACGCCCTACGGGGCGCCAAATCTGCGAGCACGGAATATGCAGGGTGTTCACGAATAATAATAATGTTGCGAATAATAAATATTCGAAAACAATGGAAGCAGAACAAGTAATATTGTTTTGGTAATTATGCAGAATTCATGGGAGCCACCTCTGATTTCAATGACCTTGGAATATGCTGTCGAGGTCATCATTCTGAACAACTTTTCCCTGTTCATATGGTAGGGACTCTCTTGTAGTTTTCTTGAGATATTCATTAAAAAAAGTTAAGGAATTAGAGAGGGATCAGATTAGGGAATCAATGTAATAGGAATTTAACCATTTTAGAAATTGCTGTATCGTTGTTGAAAATATTTGTTTGTACGTAATAAATTACTAAACACTTCAGTACTTTACGAGTAAATTGCACCATCTTCATAAGTATAACATGAAAAAGAGGGAAATATTCTAGGTCATGAGAAATGTTTCGTTTTGGAGTTAAAATGGCTTCGAGTGCAAAGGGTTAACATGTTCGATATGCAACTTAAAAGGAGTGTTTTAAACTGTGTTTCGCCAATATTTAGGAAACTAAGCGCGACCGTCACTGTTACGCAAAGAAATAGTTCAAAATGTTGAGAAATGTTGTTGTTAAGATTGCTAGGCTATTCTGCAGTTTCATCATTTTTTTTTTTGTAAGTAGAAATTACACGAGTCACATAGGGTGCGTTACGTAATTGAGACGGGTCATGATCCCAAATTTGGCAAGAGATATAACCCCGAAGAAGTTCCCCAAAGAATTAAGCACGAACCGTCACTGTTATACAAAGGAAGAGTTCAAAATGTTGAGATTTATAACATATCCAGAAATTAGATTGCTAGGCTATTCTGCGGTTTCATCATTTTTTTTTTCAAGTAGAAATTACACGAGTCACATAGGATGCATTACGTAATTGAGACGGGTTATGATCCCTTTGGCAAGAGATATAACCCCGAAGAAGTTCCCCAGAGCACCGACAGATATAATCGTCTCTCTTTTTTTATCTCGCCCGACTCCCTCGAATGTAATCGTCCCCGAAGAGATTGAATATTAAGCGGCAGAAACTTTATTTGCTCTCGAGCCGGAGGAGTTTGTTGCTGAAGTTAGAGCTACACGGTTCCCCGAATGCTGCGGATTCTTACGAACTCGGCTGCTAGAGAGGAAGTCTATTGTAACAGTCCCTTTAGTCTTGGAACGGTTACTTCTGCCGAAAGAATCCCTTTTCTCGCGTTCACTCGAACATCTATTTTCGCTTTACCTCTGCTCTGCTTTTGCAATGTTACATTAGCGAAAGCGTGGAACTGTTGTTTATTACAGTGTCTCGATTAAGATTTGCGATCATTCGTATCTTTGATGAGTTTCCGCAAAAATTTGTTGTAGTGAGCTTGCAAGGTCTATGTAAGGTAAGGGTGAGGGTGCCCGCTGATAAGCCTCACCAGATAAGGGGAGGGACCGCGAATTCAGGGGAAAAAGTTACCTTCTCTTGCGCGGTAAAAGGGGAAATTAGGGTAGGGGGAATAGCGCGGTAGAAGGGGAGATTAGAGTGGGGGAATAGCGCTGTAAAAGGGAAAATTAGAGTGGGGGAATAGCGCGGTAGAAGGGGAAATTAGGGTAGGGGGAATAGCGCGGTAGAAGGGGAAATTAGGGTAGGGGGAATAGCGCGGTAGAAGGGGAGATTAGAGTGGGGGAATAGCGCTGTAAAAGGGAAAATTAGAGTGGGGGAATAGCGCGGTAGAAGGGGAGATTAGAGTGGGGGAATAGCGCGGTAGGAGGGGAAATTAGAGTGGGGGAACAAGTCTTGATCTGGCGACACTGGCTGCGTGTAGGCACAGCTACGGACAAGCGACTTAGCGGACTGTGACAATGCGTGTGACAAATACATGCAGCCTTGCCCGCAGGGGCGTAGCTCCCCGTACGGGACCCTGAACAGCTCTGGTCCGTATTGTAGCATCGAAATACAATATTGCAGTTTTTTAATTGCGTTTCAAAATAAAATTCTTGAAGATCTGGCAACGTTTCAAAATAGTCACGGTTTGTAACGTTTTCTGACACGATCAAGTTGTACGGGTTTATGATTAACGTTTCCCTTGGCGTTGGAGAAGTTATTTTTGCTGGTGAGGTTTCTTTGGATTCGCGCAGAAGCCATGTCTTGATATTTTTTAACAACTTACGCAATTTCTATTACAGCTTTCGTTCACAATTTCTTTCCAGACCAGGAACACTTCTTCCGCCGAAGTCGCGGTTTTGTTTGTGCCGATTTTGACGGCAGCCACATCTTGAAATTTCGGAGCAAATGACTGAATCAGACACGCACGATTCCCTGTAACGGTTTTTCCCTAGTACGTGTCATACCCTTATCATAGATCTGGCCGAGAGATAAGGAGTAAATGGAACACCAATTAAAAGAACCGTGTTCGGATTTCTGGAGCGGAATAATCGATTCGGTACAGATACGATTTCCTCTGTGAACCTTGCTCCGCGTACTTGCGCCACTTTCGACGGTCCTGCGTTATTCAACTGTTTTGCCGGAAAACGTCAATTCCTCGTATCGCCGTCAAAAGTTGCAACGTAAAACGGTTCGAATAAACGTCGTATCGCGTTTGCGCGAGATCAACGCAAATTTGTTTTGCACACTTTCTTCCGTTCATGAGATGAAACGTTCTTGTCGGGTTGTGCGCACGCAATTCCCCACACAATTAATCGAAGAGAATGTATCACGCGTTTCGAACTAATTCCAACGATTGATTCGGTCAACTGAAAATAAGACAGATTCTGAGAAAATGGAAGCGAGTCTTGATATGCTTCTCGATGCAATCATAATTCTCGGTGGCCAGCTGGCTTTCAAACCTGGTTGACACGTGGCAAGTCGACCACGTTATCAGTCGTCGCCGGTGAAGTGTAAATCGATCAAACGAAATGTTAATGTAATGCGGCTTGAGCCGCGCTGAGCGGTGCACGAGGATATTCTGCGGAATCGGGGCCTAAAAGTGCGTCGTTAATTACGCAAGATACGGTGCCGGCTTTCGGTATTCCCGCTCACTCGGAGCCACTTATGCCCGTTAAGCCGCATAGTCCGCTTGTGCATCACGTGATAAAGGGAAATGAGATATGGAGAGCGGAGAATAGCTTCTTGAATAGAATGGTCGAAGCGTGTAATGCCGTTTCCCCGTTCGACTCTTGAAAATTAATTGCAATATTCAACGTTCGGCGAGGCCAGGTCAATTTGATCGGGACACAAATTAACCTTCGCCCTTAGGGATCTCTTAAACTCGGAAGTATTAAGAAAGTGCACAATACTTTCCCGTCTCGGTGTTCCTCGGGCAGCTCTCCGATCGCATGATTTACCGCTCATCGATTCGGATCTCGAATAATAAACTTTATTGATTAAGTCCGAGCAGGGACGACCGTCCGGGCAACGGTTTCACGAGGTTCTTGCGAAACGCTTCGAATCGAGTTATTGACCGAGCTGGAAAATGTTTGACGAAAGAAGCAATTTTAGAAGTTAATGGGCACCGTCGTTTTCTTGCATCTCGAACGAAGATCTCAGAACGACGGCTATGATTCGACCGACGAATTTTCAATTTACCTCGAATATAGGTGTTAATCGAATAAAACTGCAATCTTGCTCTTACCAATTTCCGCGTTCTCTGAACTCGTGTCGTACACACAGAAAGTAGGATAATTGCGTGTAATGTGGTTTTGCGTCTAATGCTTTATTTGTTTTCTCAAAATCGATCTTCCTTCGCGAAACCGACATTAAAACGCGATAAAATGAATTCGTTCGTATCACTCGAACGTAAAACAAAGATCGGTTCGCCCCATTTTAGACACTCTAAGCTAGCTGAAAAGCAGAACATCATTGTTTCTTCGTATTATATTTGATCAATTCGACGCCAATCCTCGAGCTAATCTTGCTTCTTATCATTGAGCTGATTCGTACTCTAATTGCAAGTGATCGAAATGAATTGAATTTTTCAAGAGAAAAATGTTCCAGTTACTTATAATCCTAATTTGTAACCAATACGATTTTAGTCCGATGAGATACTTGTTATTCCATGACTTTTTCCATTTCGGTTATAACAGTTATGGTCCGTTAACAATAAAATTCATTGTTAACCCTCAGGGTGCGGATGCTGCAATTCATTTTGTTCCTCATTGTTACAAAGTGCAAATTTGTGTTAAATACGTTGCAAATACACGTGAACCTGTTGAGATACGCTTAAGGTCGAGCACGATAGAACAACTAGGTCGAAGAACGCTAGGGTGGAATTATCAATACTAATCAAAGTGTATCGCGTTAATGCAAATCCGCCGCTCGCGTAACGGGGGAGTTTTTTTTTAATTTTCCCGACCGCGAGCGAAATCGCGAATGCCGCGTCATGCGAAGATTGCCTGGCACTGGGTCACATTCGCGAAAGCAGGCGAAACGAACGCGTGCTCCGTGTCTCGGCTACAATGGGGGAGTACCTTCGCGAACAAAGTATCGCCGCTAGCCTGGAAAAAGAAAAAGTGTAGGTGTACTATGTATCTATCTGCTTCCTCCCGGATGACCCCGCAAGAAAGCTGGCATTCTCCGCGGGTAACCCTAACGCTCCCGGTCTCTCGCACAGTTTTCAAAGAAACGATGAAGAGCGCGCGGCATTGTTCTCGGGCCGAGACCCGACTCGCATATTTCCCGGTGTTCCAACCTGGCCAGGTAGGAAAACGCGCTCGGTAATCTGATTTAAGGTCCACTCCAAGTGTAACAGTTCGTTGACTCGCGGCGAGCGGGATGCAAGCGTGGCACGCAACTATGATCCGCATGCTCGATAAGGGCAACTGGAAATTTTTCGTGACACGAAAAATGGATTATTTTTTACAGAAATCGCTCGTAATGCGTGCCCCCGCCAGATAAAACCCGGCGGTCCCGTTCTCTCTGTCGCAATCGTGGCCGTTCTACAGGATGAGTCACTTAACCCTGAAACGATCCTCAGAAACACTTGCATGAAAGGTCCCAGGTTAACGTTTCCCCCATTTTTATTTTACACTTGAATCCACTAATTATGCTTCATTTATAGCGTCATATTTCAAAGGGTGAAATAAAACTTTCAGTATTTCTCTGCAATCCTGACCGGTAGCAATTTTTCTCAAAATTCTTTTCACGTCACGTAGCAAACCAATTGTTCTAAATTCTTAAAAAGAAATCCAAATCGTATGGTCGAATGTTAAAAAAGTTATGCGATTCTTAAAAATTTCCGATTATTAATGGGAGTCACTTTATACCCCTTAAACAAATGCTTGAAACGAGAATTGTTTGAACCCGAGTAGGTCTTATAATGTAATTAGTTTTGGTAATTTGTTTTTTGACGTTTGTGTCTTTGCATTGTCATGCGCAGTATTTTGCCATACGATCCGACAGAATATTGAATGCTGGGTACAAAAATATTAAGGTAAGGTCAAGTTATGCATATTACAATAGAAATACTCTAAGTGACCTTCAAATCTCGTTAAAAATAGTAAACAAGTAGTTTCTGAGTAGACGGTACAGTTAAGTCACTCGCATGCGGTTCCTTCTCTCTCTCTCTCTCTCTCTCTCTCTCGTCAAAAAATTAAAACGCCAATACATTATATTCGAGAGCGACGCGTTCATGGAGCTCCGATAATTATTCTTTAAGCCGCCATAAAGGAACAATGCCATGGAAACTTTTATCGATTACAATGTTCCTATTCTCTTTCGTCTGTGATAAATAATTCACAATTTTCAGTATCCATTTCTGAGAGAATACATTAAGGGGATGAAGGATTTTGGCAGCAATTGTTCCGATTAACATTAATGATTCTGAAGACGTGCATGACACATTTTATAAGGAGATTTATTAAGAGCTCGTGGCAGTTAATTTATACCAGCTGTCTTGTTTGAATCAACTACGAAACTGTCATTGAAAATCATCAGAAATCAAAATTGAATTCTATTATATGCAATTGAATCTTAAGCACTGTACGCCACTATAGTGGCTTCCGTGGAAAGCATCAGTTTGAACGGTAACGCCACTATAGCGGCTTTCCACGGAGATCATTAGTTTGAACGGTAACGCCACTATAGTGGCTTTTTTGCCTTTCGCGGCCAGACGCGCCGTACCTGGCAGACAGAGTTGCGGACTTGCTGAAGAGGTTAAGGTTTTCAACGACTCGCTCCGAATATATAGAAAAATGTTGTTTTCAAGATGTAGTTGCGTTTATTCGAGCTTAGAATTCAGCCGTGCAATTCGAGGAAGATAATTTGCTAGTCGACTGGCGATTTCGTTGAAGCCCAAAATGATGAACTCGGGGGGGGGGGGGGGGGGGTCTTTCCCCGACGGGGTCATTTCTCGTCGGCCGCAAAGACGACGTCGACCCGATAGGGATTACCATGAATCTCGAATATTGTCACGTCCAAATCATTATGCCCTGTCAACACGATTTACACTTTTCCCCGTGCATGCGTAATACGAAGAATTACGATCGGGCCGCGTGTCTCGCATAGTAATGCGGCCTCCCATAAAAATGCAGGCGACTTCGGGCTTTTCTTTCAAATGGATTATAAATGATACCCGTCAAACAAAAAGTCACGGACCGCGCGCGGGAATAATGGACTAATTTATAGGGTATTCCCGGCATCGAAACGCGACGGTCGACGCGACGCCGACGTTCATCCAGCGGCGTCGACGAGCTACGAAATAATAATTCAATCACGTGGAAATAGAGTCTCTTTCATTAAATTTAACACGATATATTCCGGCAAATGGCAGGCATAGATAATTGCGGGCTACGATTCATTTGCGGTCGCGAATAAATATTATATTATAAATCAAATCTATTTTTATACACAGCAGAGCTGGTGCATTTTATTTCGCGGGTCGACGTGGTCTCGCTGTGCTCCGCGATTATTTATTCGGTAACGAAACCGTGATAAACATTCTTAATTAAACTGATAGAGATTTCCCGACGCGGGAGAATTCGTTGTCAAAAATTCATATGCCGCCGATTTTCACCGAGCGTTTGCGTACTCCGGGATGCGTTTAATAGTCACGCACTTGTCGGTGCAGGGATGTTAATCGGTTTTGTGTAAAGTACATTCCGCATAATGCATCCAGTCGAGATCGAAATCCGCCCAGGCATTTATTCGAGATTTTTAGTCGACGTCGCTACCGTTCAATCTTCAAAATTAATCAAATTATAACCGTAATCATGAGCAGAATACGATAGCTCAGCTGGCTGCAACCCATGCGTTTAGCCTCTTGAACCCTGAATAGGTACGCTATTCACGACCAACGTGTATTTCACCATTCAGCAAATTATGTTGCCCGTAACGTGTATCGCAGACCCTCCGTGTAACTTGGAATTGTAGAAATGGCAGCAATTTTACTGTAGCATTCAAAAGAAAAAAACAATGTAACAGTTTTTATCAGTAATGCAAGTCAGTTACCGTCGGCCTTGACCGGCGCCAGTAATCGGAGACCATTATTTTTCTTTTCTCCGCTCTTTTCTACGCGTTCTTTCTTATTTTTGCGTCGCGTTTTACAATCGACTCGCCATGTTGGCTTTTTTCTGCTAAACGCTGTGCTTGGAAAAAAGCCCCAAAAACCATCGATGCGTATCGGAGCGATTTGCCTGAAATTTTGTAGTTCGCGATACAACCATTTTCTTTTTTTTTTTGTTTTGTTCAAATAGAAACCGAACAATTTGGAAGTCCGAAATCGAGGTTTCCGGTTCGAATGGTTGCAACGTTTCCGAAAATTGGTGTGTTCGAAATCGGCTACTACAAGCGTTAGTTTGATCCGGCTATTTCGAAAGCATAGATTTTTTTATTCGGCAGAAAGTTGACACAGATACTTCTCATGGCACGATCTCCATTTCCGAAATCCGACTTCGCGCGTGCTGCTGCAATTTTTAGATCAAACTTTTATTACGGCAAAAGTGCGTACCTTCGAATGATCAATTCAATTTCATGACGGAACGCATTGTCGTATATCCTGATCAGTACGGATAATCGAGATTCTACTGTATCGTGAAATAAACGATTAAACCGTAATCCAAATTGTGCCGTGTTCGATGTCATTCCGATCAGAAAAAAGAAAATGTGTTGGTAAAGTGACAAATTTCGGTCGTTTCGAGGTTTCCGCCATTTTCTCGGGTCCCGTGGTGCTGTCGTTAAAGAGGCAATTAAAGGGGAAACTCTGATTCGAATCGTACGTGTCCAGAAAATAAATTTCAGAAAGGGACCGTCGCGAAACACTGTTTCGTTAGGCAACTCGACTCCTGACCTTAAAAGCAAAGAATAAAACGTTTAAAGGCAAGCATCTCGCGAAAGGTCAGGAATCGTCTGTTCTCCCCGGTATCTCTTTAAAAATCATCGAGTCCAAGGCGTTCCGCTGAGCCCCCGACTTATTTTCACTTTTATCCAGCACACCCACATTCGTTCCGACTGTGTGGTTCGCCTTATTTGTCGAGCTAACGCACCGCGTTCACGAGATCTCCCTTAACGGTCGCCGGAGAAATCGGTAGGCGCAATCTGTTGCGATCGTCCGATAATACACGCGAGCCAACTACCGTCAGGGCTTGAAACAGTTTTCGATATATCGTATCGGAAATGTACGCGGTGTCTCTCCAAGTAATTACCACCTTGATTCACA
>CM052115.1:11215228-11225959 GCA_028454245.1 Halictus quadricinctus | reverse complement strand
TTCCATAGAAAAATGTGTAGCATGTAATTTTGATTATTTTTACTTGGAAAAAATTACACATTACAAAGTTAAAAATTACACTTCCTCAAAAAGCTGTACTTCAGCCGTTTTTCCTTCCTTTCGAGAAGCACGAGCCTTTTCACTTCATTTTGAAAATAACGTACAAGAATATCTCTGATCACTTTTTAACTTTTTCATCGTATTCCTGAGGAAATTTCCTACAGATTTAAACAAAAAAAAAAAAGAAGAAAAATTTCATTCTAAACAAGGTTCCCTCCTTATCGTCTCGCGAGGATATTATTACGGAGATAGCCCGTGATATATCCGGTAGGGAAAGTTTGAAGATAATCTGCAGATTGGTTGACCGTCGAAACGTCTGATAAATGTAAAAAGTTTGGACTGGAGAGGACGAAGAGATTCATAAGGTTTCCTCATTACATGTTGCACGAGAACGAGCCATTCCAGGAATGCCAATATGACGAATTTCCCCTGGGACTCGCAGTCCATCCTGCTTCTCTCTCGCTTCCTCTCTTTCTCTCTGGCCACCGGTGCTCCAACAGGCTCTCTCTCTCTCTCTCTCTCTCTCCCGATGTCCTTATCGTGCTCTCTCTCGGCCGTGTCCGAGGGATACGTCCAAAGCCATCGATGCCATAGAGTTCGATCGGTTAACGTTAGTACTACGCACACACGCATCGAATAGGACGCTGATGTTTCAGGCATTCACATAATGCCCGCCTTTGGGACCCATCTTGGCGTGGGCTGCGGTGGCGTGCAGTGAATGGCCCAGAATTTCGCGCATCTATGCGAACGCTTCACGCTCCGTTATTGGCTATGTCTACGTAGACAACCGGGCCGATCCTTTTTTTTTATTTTATTGAAGCTCTTCAGACCCTTAAATGGGTCCATTTCACTTTACAATGTGGTATTACAATTTTACAGGTTGGTATTACAATATTACAAGATATTACAAGATATTAAAATATTACAAGAGATCGTTAAACTATTGCCGCGGCTCTATGTTCCCTATGATGCCATCAACAACCACCATCGGCAAAGCGAACCTCGCGGAAACCAAGAATTTTATTCACTCTAACTTAAATAGACATAGCACAGTGAATTCTCGATGTATGTCAACAACGCGGCTCTCGCCAGCGTCGTGTATCGCCCAGGAGACATACCCTAGGTCACAACAGGTGTTATGTTTACGAGCTTCGTGACCCCTCACGGTCAAAATTTCGCGACGTTTATCGTCCAGGTCTTGGCGACATATACAGAGAAATCACTGTACTGACATTGTTACTATCGAACATTTCTGCAGGAGCTATTGATATCTTTTCTTAACAACTTCATAGAGTTGAAAACAGCAGTTTTACATTCTTTGAATTATAAAGCCATAAAATCCGCGGTCTAATTAGAACGGTTTCCACAGTGATACCAACGATGAAGAAAGGGTTTACTCTTGTACCATTTAAATTCTAAAAATAAAATATGTAATCACCCTTTCATTCCACAACATCTTCCGAGCTTTTTGCCAGAGACATAATACCGTCACTATAAAATTTCTGCGGTTTTTCATTCGAATACTTTTCAATAATATAAACATATCCACGGCACGACTTATGGGCCGACCTAATAAATACTCTGCGAAAACAGCGTTCCAAATGTTTTACAATTCATCTGTACCGGAACAGGAACAAGTAGAAGCAGATACAAAAAAACATTCGTTTTCACAGTATTAATAATTCCCCTGGAAGTAAACGTTATTTACAATAGCGCAAACCATTAAAACATAAACGTGGAATGGAGAACAACGAGTGTTTCTCAAAATTTCGGAGCTTCATCCCCGGAGTTAGTACCAGGGTATAGTGCAGTAAACCGATGGCGGCCATTATTCGAGCGCATCGTGCCTCGCGAAACGCTCGTCCTTTATCACGAATTCCCTTTATCGCGGAGCACGACCTTGGATTATTGCGCGAATTTCTAGCCGCCACTCCGAGCCACCATTACTATGCAGTCGCCTATTCGGTTAATTTTGTAATCGCTGAAACGTCCGTATTTATCGCGTTCGCGAGACCGACCGGCTAACTTTCCGTTGCGCTAATCCGCTTGAATAGTTTAGCGCTCGCGCGCGGACCATGGCCGGACGTGCGTAATTGCGATCGCGCCGCCTTTTCGAATTTTGTAAGATCGCGTGTGCCCAGCAGTCGAGCCACCGAATTGTTCGCTCGAAAACGTACCCCCCTCCACCCCCCACCCCCCCTCCGAAGGAAAATCAGAATGTGTGTTGCATACGTTGCGGTTATTTCGCTGAAATCAGCCCGATTGATTGGCCGCGCGTGACACGGATACGCGAGATTTAAATTCCGAAACGCGGACGCGCGCACAATAAGCTCTCTCGAGCCAGTATGTGTACCTATGTACATTCGAAACTCGTCCGGAATTTTCAGACGGCGTGTCTACGACCTGTGGCCGCCTTCCAGACGAATCGGATGTCACAGCACGACGGTCACGTGTGTTACATTGCAAATCTGTTTTTGTAGCATTGTTAATTCGATCGCGGCAGGTTAGGTATCCACTTGTTCAGAGAATTTTTCTTTTGCGGGACTGCTGATATGCGTTCGTTTGTAATCAGAGCTGGGTAAAATACTGTTTCGAATAGTAAATCGTAAACACAGTCGAACCTGCTTTTGTGCGGTCCTTTTCCACGCAAATTTTATTTTTATACAGTTTTATACAACACCCTTGTAACGTTCTCATCACAAGAAGATGCGCGTTTTGGACTAGGACGAGTAGTAGTGAATTATGTGCATTTTGAAAGTTTCTCCACGTTTTTAAAAAAAAAAAATTTTATTTTTTTTAATGTTTCTGTGTGTAATTTAATCATTTATTTTGTTCGGAAAGCACTTTCTCGCTATTTCCTAAATCTTTGACATAGTTCCTAAGTGAGACTTTCTTTTATGCGGTCCCACCGAGCAAAAAGAATTTTCTTTAATATGTTGTAAACAATTATTTGTTATAGCTATTTATGAAGTTTCCGAATATTTTTTTGGACGGTTTCTTTTATGCGGCCCCTATCTACCGCACAGAAGCAGGTTTGACTGTAGTGTATTTTATTTGAAACGATACGTTCACTTTTGAAAATGAAGTATTTTATTTGTTAGTGAACATTTTTTAAATAGTATTTAGAACAGTAGCATATGATAGAATTTAGAATACCAGCAGAGGGGGAAATTCTGAATAAACAAGTCGAAAATGTGGAATAAATTATGGCTTTTTAAAACATATCCGTTCCCTCAATCTATTTTCATCGTCGAGAAATATTTTGAAAACTATTTAACGCAAAGTTCAAGTGTTTGACGTTTGATTTGCGAAAATTTTACCGGTTATTCAAAATCGCGGAACAAAGATTATTGCGAATAATATTTCAAATGTTTTCCTCCGAAAATTTTACCCAGCTCCGTTTGCAATCACTAAACTGCGGATTTTAATGCATTCATGGCTTATGAAAATTTTCAAAAAATGCTATAACATAAAATTCGATTTTAGTACGATTTTGATTTGTTTTCGATCTACAAAGGTTGCTTAGTAGCAAATATGATTTCGTTTGATTCGACTTTCTTAAAATTTGTCTATATAAATTGGAAATTGCAGAAACATCCGCACTCTAGTAATCACGTGACCATGATTTTGGAAGAAATATCGAACTGCTTCGTGTGATAACTCCACGGGAATTTTCGACTGTTTTCAGTGTAATGCACTTGGCAATAAATTCAAATCAGAATCTCTGCCAAAGACAAACAAATTTCTGGTTCACTGAAATACTTCAAAGAAACCACTTTAGTTAACGAAGCAATATAATGTAAATGACATGCAACACGAAACGTAAGCGCTTGATTCTTCAGTTTTGCATTTAATTTGCTCACTTTCGCCGCAAAACTCGCGCTCCGCTAATAACCTCCTGGTTGACGCAACGGAAAGCCTGCTTTTGAGGTAACGATTTCGTACCGATTAACTACCGATTCCCGAATTAAACTATTTTATACGGCCTCGTGTCTACTGCCAATCATATCGATCCACAAGAAGTTATGAAAGCAAATGCCTTCCGCATGTTTTGCGGTATTGCAAGCGCATTCCTGAGGTTTAGTGCAGCACAGGACCGGCGAAGGCTAATCGTCGTTTGGGTTATTCAGTTCCGTCGAACCAATATTCTTTCATCACCTTTACTGGCCATATTATTTATTGGCCCGTTAGGACACTGGCTTTATTAAAACGCGTTACCGCTTTATCGTGCAATTCCTTGAACAATGTTCCGACACTCGGAACGACGTTATAAAATTATGAAAAAAAAAAAGGAGAACGGAGATGTTCAGAGTGCAGTTACGGTTCTCGTTAATCCTCGGTTATGTAATGTATCGGCGCACGCGAATCCGGCCGACGTATGGTGCATTAAATGCGCTGGAAACACAGTCAATTTAATGTAGTAATTGCAATTCTCTTCCGCGAGCGAGGCTTGACTCGCGTGGTTGATTGTGCGAGAAACGGACACCACCGGTTCCCCGGTTATGTTCTCAATTTTTCCGACGTTCGAACATAATCGTCGTAACGCAACCGGACACAGCGTTCCTTTAATATGGTCACGATGAACGAAAATTGCCACGATGTAATGCTACCTCCAAAGTTCAAGTTTCAGCGAATACTGGAAATTATCCTGGACGAGTTTGCAACCGAGTCATGCCCCATGGTTCCTGTAAACTGGCGTAAACTATAACCGGTTCGAACTACAGTGATTTCTCTATATATGTCGCCAAGGCCTAGATCATAAACGTCTCAGAATTATCCCCACTACCGCGGGGTGCACCCCATGTGGAGCCACGAAGCTCGAGAAGCCTCGGACACCTGTTATGTCCTAGTGTGTTATACGTGTTGTTGACATATATCGAGAATTCGAATAACTAGTTATTTGTTCTAGGAAAAAATTTTTCCTAGCACTGGTTAGTCAGTGTTTGTTGTATGTGGAGAATTAAAGTTAATATTCTAATTTAACCACTCTCGGGGTGAATTTACGTGAGAAAATGTTTCGAGAAGCATTTTAATTCTTGAGCCCTGGCCCTCGACCTATCGCGTTCCTCCGCGTGTAGATAATGAGCCGCGTAACTCCGCCGTTGATACGCTCGCGGGTTCTGCATCGTCTGTACATTTATTCACTTATGGCAAGGTTTGCGCGCACGCGCGCCTAACGAGCACGGATTCGTGCCGGCGCGATTTATCAGAACAATAAATTAACAGATAACAATGCGCGGCCGCTTGAAACACCGAGGGCGATTACGAGGTGCTATGATTGGATTTTTGCCGTTACCTTCGCAGAAAACCCCGGGATATCGCGGCTGCGTATCCCTTAATGACGCCGACGGGCACGGGCGAAAAGGCGAAGTTTTCGGGGAACGATGGAAATCGAACCGTGTCGGGTCGATACCAATAATCTGCGAATATATCTCGCGCGAACACCGTAGGGCTTGAACCGACCCAGGCCTCGTTTGCGAACTCGATAATTGTTGCTTCCTCCGATAGCGAATGGAATTTATCGCGACGATTATTCAGAATACTCGGCGAGACGCCGCTCGTAGATCCCTTCATTACAACACCCACTTCGCGATCATGCTTTTCACCTCGGAAATTCGTGCGCGATACTTCCGGTCTCGTGGATACTCGAAATTCAGGAAAAATTGTACGCTCGACTATTTCGAACAGACACGAATCGTAAGAACAGTAAAAATGATTTTTCAAAATACGTTCAGGTTGGTGTACCGTCTTCAAAGCATCGTCCATAAAAATTTTATTTACACGTATTTAAAGCGCACTGAAAGCAAATATGAAACGCAAATGGAAATTTTGCTTAATTGTTTCCGACATATTTAGCCGGTGTTTGCCATAGAATTTGTTTATGCTTCTCGCAATATTTGTTCAGAGATCTATCAAGCTGATAATTTTCACCATTTTCAGTATTTTATATTCCGCGTATTCATTTCGGTGATTTTCGCCATTTCCAGATACCTAGCTTTCGCAAATCGCATCTCTGTCAGATAACAACAATTTTTAACGAATTTTCCAACAATTACTGTTGTAACTACCACTCGTTCCCAAAGAGCAACAAAAAAGTTTACTCAATTTTATAAATTGGAACAAAAACGAAAGCGACTACCAAATCAATCAGGATGATTCTTTTTAATATAACGAACACATCCTGCTGCTTGTCTCTCTACAAGTGTATCGCTCGACACATTTGACTTTTGACCGATTTATTTCAAGACAGAGACGCTCCGCTTTGATCTTCGGTTCGCCAGTGAAATCGTTACCATGCCCGTGAAACTTTGTCCGACTGTGTTAGTTAATGTTTCAACGCTAGTACACTGATCGAAGTAGCTACCGTCTATCGATATGGCTGTTCATGCTAGACCTTTCTTGCGTATTGATGGCTAGTGACAGGAGCAATCTGATGGTGTATCCATTAACACCGATACGTATCGAATTCCATGGTTCGTGTTGTGCTACCGAACACACGTCCGAGACTGTGGCCTTTGAATTAGTAACATGGATTTATCGATACTTCAGCGCAGAGGTTCACAAACTTATACTTTCACTATGAACACAGCAATTGTTGCTATTTGTCGACAAATAGAAAATATCACTCTTAAGATCCTCTTACGTTCTCCTCCGTCTCTTCTATTCCCAATCGCTCGCGAAATTACTATATCCCTCCTCCCCACCCCTAAACCTTGTTCACTTCAGGGAAAATGATTTGACCGTGGTCGCGTATCGAAAACAGGGGATGATTCAGGGATGGTTCTTGGGTAGTCTTGATCAGAGTCGCCGGGGGAAGTTCACGGGACTGATAAATTGTAGAGCGTTGGAAAATTACAGTTTACTAATACAGGCGCACACAGGGACGGGCCAGTATTGTGCTCCGGCGTGGTCCTTTGTGCCGGGCTCGAGCGAAATTTGTTTCGGGCAAAGCGCTTTACTGATTCGAGCCTTCATGCACGTCATTAAACTTCGCCGAAGTTGTTGCTTATTCCTCGCACACAAACGCGGCCGCCTCTCTAAGTAACTGGTGCGATTCTGTGTACCGAAACGTCGAATCTCCTTCCACTCTTACCACTTAGATAAACTTGCCTAGTATAGAACTTTCGAATCCGACACATGAATCCGGACACAGGATATCCCGAGGGGAAGAAGCACCCAGTTAACTTCCCATTCCGCGGGCTCTATCCGAACAGATTTCCTGCTCTTCTTTCGCTCTTCCATCCCCCGCTTCTCTATTTATCTCTCTATCTTGCTATCTCTTCCCCCCTCTCCCTTTTCATCCCTCGAAGGAAAAGACGAGATCGGGTTTGCTCGACATCGCGCGGACCTGATCGAATCGAAGACGATCGATACCAAATAAATTAATCTCGTCCGGAGGAGTAGGTACCTACAGCTTTCGCGAACTTGAGATTGGAAACGATTTTCCTCGAAAATTGCTACCTAGAAATATTCGATTTCGAGCGCGGCGATTGTTAAAGACGGAGCGAAATAATGGTTGCTCAGTTTGCAATCATTTTTCGAGTGTAACTTCCCGGGAATTCTGCATTTTGTCTCTGAAAGAGTCTCCGCGCGATGAATGTTCATTCTTTGCTGTCTCTTGGATGTCGAGATTAATTGTATTCTTTTAGACATCGTCAGTCGCATTCTAGTCAGTTTATGCGAACTTTTAGTCGACGTCCTGCTTTCCTTTCGAGAAATGAAAAATTAAAGATTGCCAATACCAATGCAATTCTAGTCGATGAAATACTTGTTATTCCATGACTTTTTTTATGCATTTGTTAGAAAAATGAGTAGGTATAATTTAAAACACTGTTATATTATTTCCAACCTATTGAACATATTAAGAAAGAAAATAAATTTCTGTTTCATTCCGGTTTGCTGTAATTCAAGTAGAAAATTTTTGTTTTGCATAAACATCGGCAATCTAGTTGTAACAGTTATGGTCCCTGGTTCTGATAGCTATTGGAGATTTTCGGACGCTGTAGATGCGTAAGCCTGATCGTTTCTGCGAGCATTTCCATAATTTGATTGCTGTGACCCCGGGTTTCTAATTCGTAGGCCAGTAACGATTTTCTTGTGGATATTTCTCCCAAGTGTAACATCTTTACGACAAACTTGAAGTTTTCGTCTAAATAAAAAAGGAGACTACGGCGAAGTTTCACGTAACACATTATTAACTGGCAGTATTATTAACGCGTTCAGTGCCAAATATCAAGCCCAGAAATTCTTGCAAAATCAGAGTAATTCAATTAACGAAACCACAACTAGCAATTTAAAATGTATTATAAGGGACGCTGCCTTAAAATTTGGTTTATCTGGACAACTCATAGTAAAAATGAATTTCTAAACCCAATCAAAAATCACTGCCAGTGATTTTCTGAACAGAGCAAACCGCGAGTAGAAATTTCAGTCGACAAAATTTCATCGTTATTGCTGGATCCACATCGATTTCGAAAACCGAACTCTACGAAAGAGCGAAACCGCGCTAAAAACTGTTCGACGTTCTACCGGAGTTTCGAAAATCTGGCCGAGCAACAAGCAGCGCAATCAGAGAGATGAAATTTCCCGATCGAAGGGAGAGCCGCGGCATGTCGTAATCGGTTTAATGAAAAGATCAGAATCAGAAACGGACGTTCCTCGATATTCGCGCACGGCAAATTCAGGAAATCGCGCGGCTAGCTTTTCGTGTTCGCCAGCTCGCGCAAGCAACCCGGCTTCGCGAATTGCTTTACGCCGCACTTACGTGGAACTTGAACGAACTAGATTTACGTGTAGATTAGACTCGTTGGCTTTCATGAATTATTTACTGTAACGTTCCTGCGGGAAAGCGGGTCGCGTCACGCCAGAACGAAATCCAAATTTTCTACCGCCGCCGCCGGTAACTTCTTATAATCTGATTTTCCATCGAACTCGCGCATCCCTCTCCCCCCTGCCGGGTCCCACCGGTATTTACCGGAGGGTCGTGTG
Organism: Halictus quadricinctus; assembly: GCA_028454245.1. Classification (NCBI taxonomy): domain Eukaryota; kingdom Metazoa; phylum Arthropoda; class Insecta; order Hymenoptera; family Halictidae; genus Halictus; species Halictus quadricinctus. The sequence continues at coordinate 11,216,911 of CM052115.1, read as the reverse complement.
CACACGTGTGTGCGGGGGTGGGCCCTGGGACGTGTCCTGCACACCCGTGTAACCGGCACGATTCCATCTGTGCCAGCGAAACTTTCGCGAAACTAGTTTACCCGTGATCTGGATGTAACTTCCGCGCGGGTGTTATATTAAGCCGTCGCTAAATCTTAGGACGCGTCGGGATAGATAGAGAGAGAGAGAGAGAGAAAGAGAGAGAGAGAGTTAGTAGAACCGATAGGCCGTATGTCTGCCGTGGGTGTTGACGCCGGAGTGCCTTCGTCAGGACTCGAGTATTATTTATGTCCCGGGTCAACAAGTTGTCGCGGGAGTTATACTCCCTTGATTGCGACACTGCACGGAGCGACTAGCGACGCAGAGGCTGCGACGTTAACCTGTATTTTCGCCGGCGAAACAGGCGGCCATTAAACTTTAACGCTGAGTTCGGATTGAGATCCGAATGTTTCAGGCGTGCACTTTGAGGACGGAATTTAGCGTCGGGAAATATAGAAGTTGCAACACGGTTAAGCGCCGCGAGGAGAACCTCGGTTCGGGATACACCGGCGAATCTTAATGTAAACGGAAAGTCTCCGGTCTCGTTTTCGACAATTAAAAGTTCCGAATAGACTGGCAGTGGCGTGGCCGCTCGGAGATTCGCCGGCTCTCTGCCGTTTCTCGGAGTTGCGTTCTAGCGGGGCATTAACGCTTTCAGTGCAGATTGGCCGATAATGCAGAATGTCTTCGGGGTTGTTTCTTTTGACGCGTCTGTTTCGGAGCGCGAATTCAAACGATATAGGGCCAGTGATGAGCAACTCGCGGACTGCGGTGTGCCAAAAGTGGAAATCTAATACTACGCGCGGACCGCAACGAACACAACATTAAATACTTTGTTGCGTCGCCAGTTCCAATTTCGGTCTGTGTTTACGCTACGGTCTCTTAATGTCTCTTTAATGAATTTATTATTTTAAGACCCTGGTATGGCTGAAAAGTATTGCTATGCGAAATGTACTGCACTCAATGACATTTGATGATACCAGCTCGCATACCAGATGCAGTACTCTCAAGTGAATTTCGCAGCTTTAAATTTAAACTTGCTTGTAATTCATCCACCATGTCTTTGCGTAACTGTTCTTGCAGATTATTAAATTTTAAAGAATGTTTACTATCATAGTGTCTCTTAATATTATATTTTTTCAACACAGATATTTTTTCACTGCATATCAAACAAACAGCACTTTCATTGATATAAGTAAAAAAGTAATCGTACGTCCAACTATCGATAAACTGCCGATGTTCATTTTCAATTTTACGTTTACCAGAATTCGAGCTCATGGCAAAATATGAAAATACTCGACCGTTATGCGAAGAATGTGTTTTCTGGCGCAGTTCAACGAAGACTGTCGAATACTAGAAAACATAGCCGAGAAGCAACAACAATGTATCGCAAATCGTGGGTTCCGGCGGGCCGCAGTCAGTATGCTACTGGGCCAAATGCGGCCCGCGGGCCGCACGTTGCTCATCACTATATTATAGGGTATTCAACGAGGTTTAATGGGGTGTAATGGGCCAAAATAGAAAAATTAACCTGTTTGTTAATAGAAGGATTCCTTTCTTAGGAAAAGTTTTATTTTTAAGTAAGTTGCTTACGTTCATATTATCATCCCAAATTTTAAGTAATTCCTATAAAATATAACTGCG
>CM052115.1:11198799-11215128 GCA_028454245.1 Halictus quadricinctus | reverse complement strand
AGAAATAATGGGAAAACCTATCAATTGTTTCATTCCTTGTTTTAATAGAATTTTTATTTTTTAAATACAGAAAAGCTTTCTGTTTATCTACATAAATATTCTAACAATTTTTAGTTTCAAATGTTGATCTGAATCCATTTTCTGCCTTGCCGAGCATGAAAAAATGATAAAGGAAGGAAATATTATTTTTCTCCACATCTGCCTAACTGAAATCCGCTATTTTTCAAATTTTTATCGTATCAAACGACTTAAGTTTTTTAGTAGTTAAAGTGTAAGAGGAATTAAAACATTTTTATTTCGTCCGTGATTCGACGTGTTTAATGACGCTGATTTAATTACAGGATTAGAAAGTATCTTCGATTGCTAATACACAGTGAATTGAGCCGCTCACTTGCCAAATCGATCAACTCCATCGATCCTTTCTCCACAGAAAGTGGAGATGAAATAATATACATACGATTGAACCAAGCGCTTCGACAATTTAAAATTGAAAATATTTCAAAAAGTGGAGTTAATCGATTTGGCCGGTGAACGGCTCAATTTTCCTTTGATCTTTCCGCGTTGCTCACCTTGCGCTAAAATATTAATACCATGTCGTGCAAATAGAGATCCGCATTTCAATCGTCCATATACGCAAAACGTGCTAGAACGTGCCGCGCACACAAAGTGTAAAGTATTCGCACAGTTAAAAAATATGTCATACGTACACGAGTCACATGACAGTCAAAGTATTAAATTATGAGACGCGTAGAGTTCGAATATTTTATACCACGTTCCGGGAAAGACGAGACCTAATGTAGGATCGTTGGTCATGATGTGGTCTATTTTCCGAAAAAGAATCGCTGAGACACAGTGACAGTCACGATAGTTATTCCATTTCGAGCGCCCAAATATCATCAATTTGAAACTATTTGAGTGGGGTGGACAGTTTTAATGACCAACGGTGTACGTCAGGTCATTTAAAAAAAAAACAGGCTATAGCTGTCCACTCGACTGCAATCGCTTCAGATTGATGACTACACTGTAGATCTTCGTGCATTTATGGTCCATAAAATGTTTTTAGTAACAGTACTATACCAACTTTAATTGAATTCAATACTGTTTTTTTCGTTATTTTTTATCCACGAGAATTATTGTTACAGGAAATGAAACTGTGCGCCGCTTTAAAAAACAAAATCCGTCAGGAGAACACCTTTTATTCGATTCGATTGAAACTTGCACGTCATTCGCAATACAATAAATGGTCTACGGTGTTTTGTACAAGTTGTTAAAGTCATCTTTGCAGTGTTGCAAGACAAATATTTGAGTTAGAAATCTTCAATACTTCATAGAAACATGATAAGTATTCGGTGCAGCTTCCATTAAAAAATTGATTGTTCCAATTGTGAATTTATAGAAATGGCTACAATAATTCTATTATCTGTAATATTTAATATTCATACGCTTTCACAGGCTTTTCTGGTTGAACTTTTCAACGATTCAAGACTTTGGTACAGAAACAGGATGAGAGTTTCCAAATTATTTAACCCTCGGACACCTGCGAGTTCTAGGCCTATGCCGGAGTCACTTCTGACCCACTCCGATATTTCACTAGTTTCCTTTCGAAACAAGGCGATGGGTCGGGACCGGCGTTCGTCGTATTTCGGATGAGGAAGAAGAAAAGGAGATAGTGATTTTTTTTTTTAAAGGCGTCACCTTATATCGGATTAAAATTGTACGCAGGATTCACGTAGTAGTAGCTGTAGTTTTTCGCGAATATCTCGAAAACTATACATTTGCGCCAGAAACGACACATACATTTTGTGTTCAGCATGTCAAAACGAACAGAATGGCGTGGGTCACGTGTCGAAAGAAAGGGGGGCGTTTTCCGAAGTTTTACCTGGAAAAGTTCCAGTACAATTTTACTGTCTTTCTCGCGCCAAGATATTCAATTGTACTTCATGCTGTACACCATTGGAAGCGAGTTGAATTGGAAAGTAATGTTGAAATATTCGGTATTCAAATTCTGCCGTTCCAGCTTAGTTCGGATCGCGGTCCGGCGAAACTTAGGGTATCGGTCGAAGTTGATTCAGCCACGGGCGCTGCAGGGTTAATCTTTTGCGGCGCAGATGTGACTCGCGGGCACGCGGAAGTTCCGACTAATATTATTGTCCTCCCCCTTGGGACAGCCCCCGCGCATAATTCAAATGCATTCTAATAAACGCGGGAATTGGTGATAATTCCGCAGGTACGAACAGTTCGGACTTCGGACAGCAACGGTATCCCGGTGTCCGTTTATGAATTAGAGTCAATTACCATGGCCGGTCTCGGGTAAAATTTGCCTGCACAATGCTACTGTTCGCGACTATCCTTCTTTATGTTCCCTAATTGTGCAAGGTTAACCAGTGCTTAAATCAGAGAATATGCAACACTAAAATATATCAAGAAATATATATTTTACACTAGGCATTCATAAAAGAAAAATGAATAGATGGAACACAAAACTGCTCAGAATATTGTTACACCATTTTCGACTTACAGTAACGTCTTGATTCAAGCCCGATCCTCGGGTCCGTGCTGTGACATAGATCGTGTAGGTCTGTTATTTTCTGTTCCACGCGAATGTGGAAAAGGCCAGCGCGTATAAACACGGACCGCGCGGCCAGTGGAGGGGATAGGAGAACTGACTAAGATCGTGTAGCTCCGTTCGGCTTAGATCAAGACTTTACTGTACTAAGTCCAGTAGGAGAAGAGATTAATTTTTCTCAATTTCTGTATCTCACTAAGAAGACTTAAGAAGTATTACTACGATGTAACTTTCTGAAATAATAATTGTCTGCTGGTGTGTGTGTGTTGGTGCTGTACCTCTGGTAAGAGGAGTGCGTTGGATTTAAGTACGAGTTACGCAATGTAGAATCAAGAAAACGCTGAAAGTAATCATTAAAGCGTAACGAAAAGCGCCGGGATTGCTGGTATATTTGCGACGGTTTTACCGGAAATTTTTTCGCAGAAACTACCGAATGGAAAAATACTGTTTTTCATCTCTCTTCGAAGCGCCCGGAGCTCGAGCCAAAGCACAGTTTATTGTACTTCGAGACAGGGTACCCCGAATCTGCCGGTCAAGACTGCGCTGATTCGACTATTTGTCTGTAAGAATCCAGCAAGCTGAGCTCTGAATTATTATCACCGGCGTGCGTGGTTTTGTTTATTCAAGTGTTGGACGCTCGCGAGCGATATAATATGATGTACGTCTTTGAACGGCAACGAAATTCATTTCGAGGTAATTAAATTTGCAAGGACGCTACCCCGACGAAAGTAAGAGATTAGTTATAGTGATATTTCAAATTCGGCAATGTTTGTCTTATCTTTTCAAATGTAGCACCAGTGGATTGTTGAGATTCTTCCGATTAAAATGAATCCAAATACGGCGTAAATCGGTCTACTTTCACAGACTTCATAGCAATCACACGTAATTATGTTGTTTACATCACGGATATAAAACTCGTCCGATTTACGCCGTGTTTGTACTCATTTTAATCGGAAGAATCTCAGCAGGCCACCGGTAGTACTTTCGGAGAGGTAAGACAAAGTTGACTGAACTTGAAGTTTTCGTTATTGCATAATTATTTTTTGCGCTTGCGGTACATCTTTGAAGTACGTCTGTCTCCTTTCCTTCGGCAGTTTTATTCGCTCGAGGCACCAGGTAGGGGAAGACTATGGGTCGTACAAATTAAAGTGCAACAGATTCTGCAAATTTAAGTGATCACTGCTTGTGATCAATCACGCTTACCGCGTATCATAAATCGTAGCAATATTTGAATAACGGACAGCATTTCTGCATAACTTGGCGCATTGACATGCAAATTCGTCCTGATAAAAATGCGAACTGACGCGGTAGGGGCCATTCGGTATCTATGCAACTTTTCACAAAATGGAGACGCATGGTTCTCATAAATCGGAGGACATGTTTAGAACGTTATGCGTGTTTTATGTTCAATTTCTTCTCGCACACATTTTTAACGGAGAAAGTTCATAAATTAGAACGTCACTGATAGGAACAGGCAATTTTTGTTTATTGCTTCTTTTTAGAGCAGCCGGATAAATCTTACGAGAGCTGTGCTACGAAAGTCGCGAGACTCGTGGGACACTTCATTAGAGCAAAAATTGTTTATGCTGTGCTAAACTGTGCAACAAAATTGTTCAAAATTTGTCCGATCACTGCCGGTTTTTAAACCATTATTTTATTATGCGATCATTTTATTATCTGCCGTATCTAAAAGAATTGTTCGATGCTTCCATTAAACTCCTCCATAAACTAACAAAGTCTAGAAAGGATCTGAACATTAAAAATTTTTCTTTTTATAAAACACACTGCTGCACAAAGAAATTTCTATTTTGCTCGGAAAGATCCAAATCACTTCAAAAGAATTTAAGCAGCACATACATACATAAAGTACAGTGATTTCTCTATATATGTCGCCAAGGCCAAGCTGATAAACTTCGCGGTATTATCCCCACGCTGGCAAGACCCGTGTTGTTGACAAATATCGAGACTTCACTATAATTCTTCAGTTGTGGATAATAGAGCACTTACGTAGCTACAGTGTTAGAGTCTTTATAATAAATCATGTTGGATAATGGAGAATCAGTCACCGGCTCGGATTATCGATGTTCCACTGAATCGTGAATTGAACAAACAAAAATGTTCCGAACGGTCTCGTGTTTGATCCCATTGTAATCGGAAAAATGTGACAAATACGTCGGTAAAAGTTTTCGAAAAAATAATTAAAAAACAAAACATTTCGTCACTGGATCTAATCCCTTATCGTACAACGTTTCTCGACGACCAAGCTTTTCAGGTCCCCTCGAAGGTTACACCAAGCGGGGATCAATTTTTCATACATGTCGCGCATTATCTCTTACGCGTGTAATCGTACGTTTAAACGCGTCGCTCTTTCGAAACCAAACCTTCCGCATTACGGGAGAAACGCGTTCGCCGAGTGTCAATCAAACGGATTGTAAAATCGAGGCGATACGAATCGCGAGACGGAAATGTAGAAGTTTAATTCGGTCGGATAGATAAGAAAGCTTGGGGAAATAAAATTTTTAATGAGGTCAACAGCCTTTCGAGTGCGAAACAGGCGAGTATCGGCCATAAAAGATAAGCAAACGACGAGGTAAGTCGAACGGGGACTAAATCCGATAAGTCTGCGGAATCAATTCGTTGCACGTAGGTGACCTGTGTATATTTATCTTTTCACGTATACCGGGTAAAATGTACCCGACGAGATAAAAGCACTGGTGGCTCCTTTCGAACATACCGCACACGTATACACGTGCGCGCGAACGATAAGACAGCTTTTCGTCCGATAAACTTTCCTATGCCGCGAATCAATAGGCGTGCTCTCTCTCTCTCTCTCTCTCTCTCTCTCTCTCTCTCTCTCTCAGATCTCGTATTGTTCGCTAAACCGAAAGGAGCGCATTAGTGTCGATGAAAAATTAAACGATGATCAGTGTGTCGTCTCTCTTTGTCCAGACGACATTTATATCTGCGTTTTATGACACACGGATCCGCGATCGAGACAACCGAGCATGATTCATTGTGCACATCATCCTGGAGAATAGCGAGGTACAGAAATATCTTTCCTCTATTTCAACCGCTTCGAATATTGATACTGATATCGACTCGGAAGAAAATGGATTGAAAATGCCACGGGACGGGCAGTTGTCGCGACCATCAATCCGGTCGCAGAAGAATAAAAAATGTTATTGCTAAACTGTGGATTTTATGCACGTATAAGGAAAATAGAGAAAGAATTTAAGAATGTCGATATGCTCAACGTGTTAGAATTATTAATGAAGAAAATAAAGTTGTACAGTGAATTCTCGATATATGTCAACAACACCCATGAGTATGTTCACGAGACATATCCGAGCCGTGTTATGTTTACACTCCTCGGCATCCGAGGCCTCTCGACCTTCTTGACCCCTCAGGGGGTATACCCCGCGGTAGTGAGAATAATTCCGCGACGTTTATCATCCAGGCCTTGGCGTCATATACACAGCGTGTTCATTTGAAAACTTTCCAGCCGGATATCTCGAAAAGTAAAACACGTTTCCAAGGATTTCGGGATACTTTTTTTTATCTGCGCAGTACCCTCTACAGATAAATCACTGTACTTCTACAGTTGCAAACCGCCAAAATTATTAATTAGGGAACGGACCTGCTAAGTGGCTACGTGTGTCTTTAAACAAGCGAACGCGACATTATTTTACACTACGACGCGTAACAAGATTGCGGGGACTGCGTCGAGCGGTACAGAACGAAACACAAATATTTGCCTTATTCCGGGCTCTCGGAAGAAGAGTTCATTGCCGAATATCAATTTTTCATCGCAGTATTGATTGTCTGTCGAAAGGCGTTCAGAACCGCGAGTCGTTTTTCCGTGGAGCGGGTAGGGGAGGGGGAATTGTCGGCGATTTCCGCGAAAGAAAGCCGCGTCATTTTTTCTCTCTGCAAAACCACCGAAACATGTAACATAACAGCCGTTTACAGCGGCACGGAACAAGTACGGTGAACTAGCGTGAGCGCAGCGGTTTCTTTGATGTGTAGTTAACAATGAAACGAGATTGCGTTGGATCGAACCGCGGCGCCGCGTTCGCCGGACAAAGAGCCACCAGATGAATTGAACACGAAAAAAGAGGTAGCATTGTTGCTTTGCGCCATTCATGTCAATAACGCTGGCCACCGAAGGCGGGATGTTAAGTTTAACCACAGCGAAGCCCGGCGCCGCGCCGCTGCCCGGAAGCGAACACTTGCTGAGGAATGCACATGGAAAATTGAAGCCCGTGACCGAGCGCGTCCCGATTGATCGGCCGTTTCCTTTTATCGCCTTAAGGGTCCGGGATAGTCACGTGACTTTTTAATTAATGATTTCCACTTACAGACTTAAGATCTTAAGTTTGCTCTGTATTATCGATATTATGAATTCTGACGCCAGAAACGTCCTTCAACTTTTCGGCTTTATTTCGCAGAGAATGAAGATAAAATATAGCTCAATTTCTAGCTGGAGATATTTTCTAACGCGCGCTGCTCTCGATTTCATCCAGAAAAATCATCCAATGGCAGAAAAATGCTTGGATTCCACGGCATGCGCATCCTCAATTTTTGGTATAATTCTAACGCTTATGTTACCAAATATCTGCATAATCTCGGCAGCTCCTGACCAGCGTGCGCTAGATTGAACCTTCCTGTTTCGAACGAGCCCTTTACCAGCGACAAAATATTCTTATATAAGCACGAAAACTCGAGGCACGTGAAACCATTTTTTGACGGTAATGTAGGCACTCTACCTTATCGCGAATTTACGAAAACCGGGCCCTTAAGTTGGATCAAGCCTACTTCTAACGCTTATATTACCAAATATCTGCATAATCTCGGCAGCTCCTGACCAGCGCGCACTAGATCGAACCTTCCTCTTTCGAACGAGCCCTTTATCAGCGACAAAATATTCTTATATAAGGACGAAAACTCGAGGCACGTGAAACCATTTTTTGACGGTAATGTAGGCACTCAACCTTATCGCGAATCTACGAAAACCGAGCCGCATCTGGATAAGAATCCGCGAAACGACTTCCGAAATCCCGATTTTTCCTCGATCTCATCGTGTACGAACGAGAGTCGCCAGAAGTTAGATCAAATCGCTGCCTGAAATCTCGATCGCGTCAAAAGTGTTAAACTGTAACGCAAAATAGGATTGCTACGACTTTTTTCATTTATTTAAGCAATTGCATAGTTGATACCGTTTTTTACCCCGTTTCTGCATTGCTCAGCTTCCATTTTGAAACGTAGCATCGAAACTTTTGCACTCAATCAATATTTTTCAGGTCAATGAAATTTTTCTGATGAATAAACGATTAGTAAACGTTTTCAGAAGCTTCCTCGAATACATGAATAATTTATTTGTGAATCGGGGAATTTCGAATGTAAAATATTTAGTTGGTCCATTTAGGATTCTGCCAGGATCCACATGAAATAGAACGTGTGACTTTAGGCGAACATGCAAAGTTGACTAGCTCATCAAATAATTTTGTTGCCTACCATTATTTCCTGGGATGTTGACGCGATCAAATCTGTGCTGAGACCTGAATGTTGGGAGTAAGAAACATACTTCAACAAATATCTTGGAAACTATTGCAGCCGAAACTACGGGCGTTAACGTTAACGTAACTCCAATAGTTTCCAAGATATTCGGTCAAATATGTTTCTCGCCACAACTTTAACGCAGATCTTCACCCCTAGTATGTAAATCGTATCAGACAAATATTTTTGTAGGAAATATTTTTTACTAAAGCTCTTCTATTAAACCGACGCATATTTTAAAGGATTTTATACATTTATAGCAAAAGTGACTAGGTGAATCATAAAATGTGAAATTTAAAAAATGTAACGATCAGATTACGAAGTAACCCAGATCTTTTTATTCAAATTCTGTCAAAATTTTCTCAGGTATGTTTAAGTATTATAACTTCAGACTAAATAATCCAAATGTTCTAAAGATATTAAACTGCAATGATTGTACAGTACAGTATCGAAAGTTAGTGTACAGAAACATTGTTGGGTCATGAGAGACCCAGTATACAAGTTAAGGGTTAAGAATGTCTGTACATTTTCGATCGATCAAAATGATTAAAGAGAGAAAGGACTTTTTGTAATTGGCGCAGAAAAGTTTATCTCATATAAAGATCTACGGTCCAATAATAACTGTATCGTAAGTATGAAATATACCATGTGCACATAAAAGGTAGATTACTTGAAAAACATAGGAGATCGAATGTATTTATAGGATCTGCGATTAACACTGTCGTGGTTTTATATATCCATCTAGATCCTCGCGAGAACGATGTTCGTATCAAATCCTGCAGGTCGTCGGTTTTACGATTCCGTGATTCCATGAAGTAGTCATCAGTATAGCGATTTCACGGGTGTGCAGTCGTGTGCGCGGAGTTTAATGAGTTCGATCGTGCTCGTATCGTGTTCTGCGAATCCACGGATCCGTGTATCGGTTGCGTCTGCTTCGAAACGCTGAATCTGCTAAATAAATTAGTGGAAATTTACAAACAATTAGCTTTCCAACTTCCTCGAAAAAGATCCTATTTAATGCTGCAAAACAGATCACTTCCTTGTCGTCCAGAAATACACCTGCAAGGGAACGTAAAAGATATGCATAATTTAAGAAGTATTTATTTGTGTATGCAATATGCTAACAAAATTATTCTTAATCTAATGTTCTATTCAGAAATGATCTGTGTATAGGAATGGCAATTTTGGTTAAACTTTAATTGAGGAAATCAGAAATTTTTAAGTTTGTTTTATATAATTCTGCAGATTTTAAGTGAGTCCCTAACATTAAAACTTGGGTTTTCGGCATTTTCTCGCCAAAATCTACAGGACCACATAAAACAAAGTTAAAAATTTCTGGTTTCCTGAAGTAAAGTTTAGACATGAATTAACAGTAAATCCTGGGAATCTTTTTTGAAAGAAAATTATTAGGTTTCTGTTCAACAGTTCTGTTCAGATTATTGAAAAGCTTGCAGTGAGAGAAATTCTATAATTCGTATGCACAGAAATTGATTTCTCAATGTTTATACGCGCACTTACTTTTCAGCTGTAGACGTGTAAAATATTATTTCGACAGTATCTACGTTTGCGTAGCCCATGGAGATAGTGTAGCAGAATAAATCGACCAGCCGCAATGCTCGAATCAATATTGCTGGTCCCGTCGAAGCTGTTTGGCTTTTATGTCAGCCCCAGTTCACCTGATTACCGAAGACTGGGAATATCGCGCTTTCCTGTGAGCCAGCACAGGACTTTTAAATTCTACACGGTCGTAAAATACATCCTATCAGTCCCAGATATCTGAAAGAACGATGGCGGGAAAACTAAACTGGCGAAACCCTTTTGCCCGGAACAAGACAATGCACTTCCGCCCTCGTTCCTCGCATTATCTTCTCGCCTCGTAAGTTTCCTCGCTATTATAGCGCTTACTAAATCGGTTTTGCATAATCCCGTTTGAAACTAGCGCCGCCTGCAGTGCCCCTATCCCTGGATGAGTCGCACATTCGAATTTACTTTTACATACGACCACGCCTGGCCTGTCCGAATATCAAGCTGGTTCCAAATTCCTACTAGATCTTCTATTCGCAAGCCTCGCGGACAACTCGGCCGGCCGAAATTTATTTGTGCGATTACTTTCGGCCTTCGTAGATTCGCGATAAGGTAGAGTGCCTACATTACCGACAAAAAATGATTTTACGTGTTTCAAGTTTTCGTACTTATATAAGAATATTTTGTCGCTGGTCTTTGATTTTCATAAACTCACATATGTAACAGCGACCTGACCATCGTATGATTCTGAAACAATACAAATGATTTTCTTTTCTATATATATAGGGCGACCAGTCCAGAATGATCACAATTCCTATTGAACCGAAAAATAGAGTGACGATTATTGATTAGACTGTCGATCCACATGTAAGAAGGAAAGTAAGAGGAGTTTTATAGAAAAGTTCCTACCTAAGCCTAAAAGGTAACGGTGTAATTATATTACGCAAAAATACGTCGCGAACTAAAAGACTAAATAGTCAAAGTAAATAAGTAAAACGTGAGGGCAAACTGAACAAGATAAACAAACATAGAAAGAGACCAAGCAAAGAAAAATTCGAGCAAATATACTCTTTCAATTTTCGCAGGAAATTAAAACCGGGTTAATGTTTCATGTAAACGTTATCCTGCGATGAAAATAAGCTCTGATATAAAAGGTTGAATGATATTTTGTTCTCCAAAAGAATATTCAACTAAAAATCTACCAGCATCGGTTACCGATAACTAGATTGCGGATGTCAATTTTCAGGAAGTGGAAACAAATAAAATCGTATTTTCAGTGGTAGTAGCCGTTATAGATCTGACATAAATAAAAATCGTATTGAATTCTGTGGAATTTTATATTCTAGGATTTTTTTGAAAATTTTCCGAAGCCATAATGCAGAAAGATCCGCAGTCTGCTAATAACTGTTAGGAGTTACTGTTACAGCGAGTCGAGAGTACATTGCAGGACTTACATACACTGAAAGCCACCGAAATCCAATTTTGATTTACACGTACCCGAGCACACCATTCATCACACGGACTCCCAAGACACAAAATAAATTGTCGTTGAATTTTTCGATGGAACGGAGAATCGGGAAAGTACAATTTCGTCTTCGCGGAAATAATTTATTGCACATCTTGCAGTCGGGCTGCCGAAAGCGTCGAACGCCGTCAAAACTGCACAATATAAAAGCGCGCGAAGACGTGATAAATCAATCCGGTGCAAACATATATTACGACAGGGAGGAAATTACGTCGACGGCCGTGTCAAAGTGCTGTCAAGAGGCGCGAGCTGCCATATAAGAAACATTGTGACGCGGGCTTCCGTGCGCACAGGCTGTTGTGATTTATTGGAGCGCGCGCCGATTCGCGAAACCGTACGCTTCTATGCTAGAGTGGTCCTTAGCTGCAATGATCAACAATTTTTTTCTGGTTTCTCTTTATTCTTCTCCTTCCTCGATCGTTCTTTAACGCAATGTTAGACGATCCGCCAGATCTGACTAATCTTGACGCATACTCCGACGCATTACCATTAGTCATTAAAATCTACAAACAAGTTAGTCATCGATGCGGACTTTGCAAATTTATGACGAAACTGAGTGGATCAAATGCAAAACAGTAAAGAATTCAAATTATATCTAAATTACTTGATATATGAAAAAATGGTTGAAACGAAAGTTGTGTGGTTTCAAGTCTAGCATACAATGTAATAATTAGTTTTTTCATAAGACATAAAGATCTCCTTGAGTTTCTTTATTGTATCGGATAAATTTTAATCTTGTGGCTTGAGGAGAGAATTGAATTCTGAATAAAAAGAACTATAAGGGTACATGGAATGAAAACCTGAGATATTCAAGCAATGCTCAAAATGTTCTCCATTATAAAAATAAAGTTGACAATTAAGTGGTAGACTATCGCGCACAGGCGGCATCGCGCTTAAGCGATTCGAGCGTCCCTCGGGCTTTGTGTCGCGACAATAATCCATAAACAAGCGGCGTCGTCGATGGTATTCGACGTTATCGGATTTGTAAACCGACCACCGTTTGCGATGGTCGTCTGCAAACTCATTGACGCTCCTCCGCGTTTCCCGGTCCACGGTTTTCGCCATAATCGCGGTAGTGTCGCCGATCTGTAGCCGGATCTACGTAGATTGGTGCCGGTTACCCGAATTCCGGCACGAAATTGCATCGTCCTCGCGGAATCTGAATATTTTGTCGGTCCACACGGATCCCCGAAAATCGGCTGAACCCTCTTGCATCGATCCCTTCGATCCCGGGGGCTTTGCCCCGAAAAAATAACATCAGGTCCGTTCGATCATGTCGAATTTCTTCACGTTGCGCTGTTCTCTAGCGCAATCTCAACGGCGGCTGTTTGCGCAAACGGAATTTCCAGTCGAAGACAATTTTCGTCTGCTTATCCATCGAGTTTTATCATCGAGAATATCGTCAAGTTTTATCAAACGAATTACTAAACCGAGTTTCAAGAAATCGCGAGCACCGGCGCGCGCAGAAAATCCGCAGTTTACCGAGTATGTACGGGTATTCAGCGAAATGTTGTCTCGGAGTTTGTTTGCTGTTCAATCACGCGCGCACCAGTTGGCGAGCCGACACGAAATTTTGGATGTAGATAGGCAGTGCATTGGATTAACATCCAGGCTAGGTGTTTGTAATGAAAACTCGTGTCCCTATCCGCGAAGGCAGGAGAAAAATTATAAATAGTACAACGACTTTGTTAAGATTTATTTTATTGTACATACAATAATGTATACAGTGTTTACTCTATATATATGTCCCAAATGCCTAGCCGATAAAAGTCCCAGAACCATCCCCACTGCTGCGACCTCGAGAGTCTAAGGTCGCGTGGATCGAAGAATAGTATCTCCTGGCTGATATATGTCCCTGGCTAGACCCCTGTTTTGGACATATATCGAGTAAACGCTGTACTCTGAATTTTGAGAATTAGCGCATAAACACCGTGGTCCGATAGTAAACATAAATAAATATATCCCGAACGTCTTTGTGGGAGTAGTAAACGCGTTTTGAAGTTGGTAAAATAGTGGACTGATCTAAAGCTTTTGTAAACTCACCGTGTATAACAAATTGAAAATTGGCTGAATGCAAGGGAACGAAGTTAGCAAACATCAGTGATATTTCTAGTTTGCTTTCGTCGAAGAGAAATTTCCAGTAAGTTTTCTCCTTTCTCGTGTTTTCTTTAAGTAGTTTACGAAAATAGAAAGGTGCATGAAGATCCACAAATCCATGAATGAACGACAACGAGCAGATCTAGATTGCGGAAACGTTGTCGATAGATGAAGAAATATTGTTTTAAACCAGCAAACTCTCCCGTGGAAATAATCACTTATTGCTTGTAAAACAGTCTGTGGCAGAATACCGTTGGATCACTATGAAACTGTTATTCGAGACGAGCAGATAAGAGACCAGCTGACGAGGATGAACGTCGTTTTAACGATCCGCGGTTAACGACTCTGATAATTCATAAAATGCGATTTTATGTGGATAATAGACACGTGCGAAGTCTGATACTTCGACCAGCTAAAAATATACAAGTTTTACTATCGCCGAGATGACTTTATACTTAGGCACGCGCATAGTCGGCGGATCGAGGTCCATGCCCCCACTCTAACTTCCCCCTCTACCGCGCTATTCCCCCATGCTACGGCCCGGTCACGTGACTCCGGTACTGGCAGAGAGAGGGTAACTTTTTCCCCTCAATTTGTGCTCCCTCTCCCCTCATCTGGCGACACTGGGCACGAGTGCTATTATTATGCCCATTGATATTATATGAGACCGAACATGACTGAAATGTCGAACTATTTCTCCACTCAGTTGTCTCAATTTATTAATAAATTATTTTGTCTCTATAACAGGTGAAACTCGAACGTACCACTGCACTTTCACAAAAAATTATATTATTTTCGTGTTTGAGGAATATCAGATTTGTACCCATTAAAATGGAATCCGGATCTAATAACATTTAAGAGAGTGACAGCATTGATAAGAGTGATAGACAGTGGTAGAGTTAATTCATGAGCTGGAGCTGCTTTTAGAAGAGGATACTCACGTTAACATTGGATTAGACATCCGAATTTAGGTGTGAGAACATTAAACAGCAGAATGGTTCAAGAGGCAAAAATACACGGTGACGAGAGATGGTATTGACATGCTCACAGGAATAATTCGACAATTTTAAATTGTATGATTATTACATGACATCCAAGTATACCTGGATAAGTCAAAAGTGCCCCCAAACCAAATTGATTTTTGGTCACGCCATTCGATAGAGCTCCCAAAGAAACCCCTCCGTGACAAGTTTCAAGTCGGTACCCCTACCGCAAGGGTAGTTACAGGGTGAGCACGGTTTAATGAATTATGCTCTTTTTCTTCTGCTCTGTTCAACAAAAAATTACGAAAAAATTCATGAACGTTCTACCCGATAGCACGCGTAACAGTGAATTATTTCAGAATTTTTGGTTGCAAAATCGAGTTTTTGAAAAATTCGGAAGCGTAAAATTGCTGATTGAAATTTTGTGTACCACGTTTCTGTTATTATGTTAGTTTTCGCTTTATGCGAACATTATGGAAATCTCTAACAATTCGTAGAGAATGCATATTTCGTAATACCAGTTTTATAAAACTCTAGTAACGAGATATTATTGAAACCATTGTTCTCAATTTTTCAGAATTTTTTGTAAAATGCATCGTTGTTTAAAAAAATCAATTTTTTCGAAGCCCCTTTACCTTTCTGTAGGTATATAAACATAAACATTTTATTGCCGATTTCAGCCGTAGATTGTTCGTTTCACATCATTTTAACTAGAGCATTTACGTACGCGATACTTCGCACAATTGAGACTGTCCTTTAATTCCTTTAATCTCCTCGTGCTGTTATTTGTTTTTAAAAGGCTCGCGAGGTGCCACGACTCCGTTCGATCATTCGACGGTAGTTGCCAGAACGAAAAAGGAAAATTCTAGAAATAAAACTGGAATGACACCGCGTCCGCGCTGTAACGCACCGAGCGAAGAAAAGTTATTCGAAATATTTCCATATAAAGGATCAGCGAGCAGCGTCCGATTCATTTCGGACGCCGCTGAAGTTACACCATTTTATTTCCTCGGAGTTCTTCCTCGTTCGGGCAACTTTTACGACCCGCCGGCGAGAAAGACTTCGTCATTTTTCTCTTAATTTACTTCTGGAAAGTATGCACCGGTAACAACTCGGTGATTTTTGCGTTACGGATGAATGAGAATCCGACGAGAACCGGCCAGCGAGTTATTATTTCTGCGAGCAATGATACAGCTCTCCGTTCTTTGGCCACCACGACTCAATGCGACCAAGTAACTCTAATTAACGCACGATTAAACACGGGAACAAACGGCATGATCCACCCACGTGAAAACAAATTGCTAATTCATTGACATCCTGAAAACAAAAGCGATATTTTATAATTCACTGTTGTAATGTTGAGATTGAGATTGGGTGCAGGCTTCTTCCGACGATTTCACTTCGTTGGAAAAGGATTTACAATGAACAAAACTGCTACGTCACGCCACAAACACGTACAAGCAGCCATTTTAGGGCGGTAATTCGAATTCTTGATACCTAACCCGCAAAACATCTAACCCAGACCAAACACTAGGAATTCAAATGACTACGACAAAAATTGCCGCCTGAAATCGGTCAACTTTGCACGCGCATAGCATTTGTGCCAGTGAATTCCGACCATGAAAACGTACATTTTTGACATTGTCGCGTAAAAATCTGTAGGATTATGTTTAAAAAAGTTGAAAATCTTTGGTCCCCCAAGGCGAAGTTCATCCTAATATTTTATTTTAATTGTATAACAGCGATTTTTTAAAATAGTATTTCGAAGATTTTTTCTCCAAAATTGTACCCTACTCTGAATTCTTCCTGGCACCGAAATGAAGGAATACGAAGTGATATTCTATAGTTGTATGCGAGACATTTAACCTGTCTGCAATCTCTCGGACAGTTATATGACGATCCGATTCAATAATGGCTTTCATTTGGTCATCATCAACTTCAGATGGTCCACCAGAACGTTGGTCGCCTTTAAGTGAGAAATTTCTAGAACGGAATTTTTTAAACCAATTCTGGCACGTGCGTTCTGTTAAGCAATCCACACCATAAACTTCACACATATCTTTGTGAGCCTCGGCAGC
>CM052115.1:11184678-11194703 GCA_028454245.1 Halictus quadricinctus | reverse complement strand
TTCGAGTGCAAAGGGTTAATAAACACGTGCTGCACGCAATATCGAGTATCACTCGCGTGACCAGCCCGATACAATTTCTGACAGGGAACGACGCGCGTCTGTTGAGCGGAGTTATGCGAACGCGGGCTCTCTTCCGTGGACACGAACAGTATTTTCGTACCGGCCAATCGTCGCGCCACGTTTGCACGTTCCCAGAAGCGCGGAATCAATTGGTCTCCTTCAAACGCGTCAAACGCGTTCATTTCCTGCCATTTCTCGTACGTCGATCTGTATCGCTTTTGTCGGGAGAGCCGAGGGACGCATAATTCGAATTCGTTGCGCTTCTGAGAAAAAAGTTCGTCGAGAGAGAGCGAGAGAGAGAGAGAGAGAGGGGGGAGAGAGAAAGAGAGGTTGCGATAGAAGCTAAGCGAGCGTCGATCAAAGCGGCGCACAGTGTCCAAATCGAGGAATTAACTGTCCACAAAGATTTTAGCATTGCTTGTGGGTCCTTGGGTTCGTCTTGACATCAGCTATAACATTATTAAATAAAAAGTATATAGTGACAATTAAAAAATCGAGATGACATTAATTTTTTATTTACGAGAAAATGTTTTTTTTATATTGTACTTTATGGAAGAGCGATTACCGATTCATTTTTGTTCGAAACATTTTCTTGTCAGAGTACCGGAAAAATTACAATAGCACGCGAATAATGAATGATATTTAGCATATTATTGAAACAAACGGTGATATTTGAAATCTGTCTGCGCAGGTGTATTTCTTACAAAAAGACACACAGTTTTGTCACCATTTTCCTACCCGCAGTATTTTGCAAGATATTTGTGGGAAATCTTTGCTTTATTTTACAGAATCATATGGCAACCTTAGGAACCTCTGAACGCTTTAAACAATAATAACTTGTGTACCGGGGCCGAACGGGGTGTGAATCTTCGCGTGATTTTATAGAGAGAAGTGCACTGAAAATAATGCACTTCGATGCAATGCGGAATTATACGGAACTGAAATGATTATTAGAACGATTTTGCTAAAATGATCAGCGTTACTTCAAGGTCCTACCGCATCACCTACCGCACCGATCGGCTGATTGTAACAAATGCTCGAGGGATTAAGATCCTACATAGGGCTGATCAAGGCAGATGATCGTCCTGAGACGTTGCACTCGTTAAGCCGGCGACCTGCGTCGATTCATCGTGTCCCTGAACAACAATGACACGTGACGCGGGACGAAACATAGCATGGGGCTTCATCCAAGGACAGGTCTTGATCTATACGACGGGATCGATGGTTGAACCGGCGCTGCCGGTCCCCGGGAATAGGGATTGATGGAAAAGCCCTCTGGTGGGAAACGTGGGTGGTGCAGCCGCAAATTCATCATCATTACACACAGTCGCCATTATCGTGTCGGAGTCGAGGATCGTGGCAAGACAGGCACCGGAGAAGTGGTGGAGAGGGGAAGGGGAGGGGAGGGGACGACTACATCGAGTATTAGCGAACCGATCCATTTGAAGGGATCGATGATTACGCGCGGAATTTCCGAGCGCGGGGAGGAAGGGGCTCGGAGAAGGAAACGGGGATTCTATCGCGATGATGGTAACCCTCCGGTAGCTAATACGGGGTATGCGGCCGCGTACAAAGCGTTTATTAGAATGCAGGATCCGTCTCGCTACGTTACTGTGTTTCGAGGTGCCAGCACGCCGCGGTAATTACCCTCCCCCGACGTCAGAGGAACTCGCCTCGCCTCGCCTCGCCTCGCCTCTCGGGCTGCGGCGAGAGAGTCTTCCAATCGAGGCCACGGCGCACCTGTACACCACCGGATGCTAATCGAATTTCGTCAGCCAATCCGAAACGGGGTGAGCCCCTCGCTCCGGACAAGAGACTGGTCCTCCCTCGCCCTCTGCTACCCTTTCTCTTACCGTTCCTCGCGCCAGATCCCCGAAATATTTCCGACGGTATTTTTCGATGACCTGCACGGACCGTGGGTCCAACAACAACCGGCCGCGCAATTTATAACAGCGCCGTTTGAATTTAGCGGCGCGCGACGAGTCGCTCGTAGAATTTTAAACTACCCGCGACGCGACCCGCCGACAGTTCCTACAATGTGTCACGTACCGCGCGATTTGTCGCCGCACCGCTGCAAGAGATAATCGATATTGGCGGCGGAGATCCTCTCCAAGCCAACTGTTCCGAACCTGGCTGCACAACCACCGGTTTTCTCTGCGTCGGTGGGATTTCGTATTCTTTTACCTCCGACAGTTGATAATTCATACTCTTTTATGAAACTCAGTGGCTCACCACCTTTTCACCCTTCTCAAACTGTTTAGAATGTAACGGAAAAATAGTTTGAACGTCTACTGTAATTGTTTTTGATTTTTGCAAAATATCTTGTTAACTGTCAATTTTTCGGCCATATACTCCTGCCGTCTTTTTATGTAGAGTGGCAAACAGAATCGATATGTATGAGAAAATGTCAATGACCTTCGTATGACCGCTACGCCTCCAGTTAGGGAAAAACGATTGACACCATCTCGGAGCCCTTTAGAAGCCATTCATCTTTTCGCTTTAACATTTTTTCCTAACTCCAACCGAAACAAAGATATAGCTTGTTACAGTTGAATCACCCTGTATACAGGGTGGGGCAATCATTTTGTCCACACTGAATATTTCCGTTACGTGTGATGTATACAAAAGTTACATGGCATGGAAATATTGTGATGTAAACGCTTTTTATGTGCGCGAAGGCGTTTCGGAGACTTGAAGGTCACCTTGATTTCTTTAAATGGAGAGATCTACCTTTTGTATCGCCAATCGATAGAGTGTCGAATTCTGCCGTAAAAATCTCGTTAAATATTAGGTTTAGGATATATGAAGAGCTCACGTGGAAAATGTGTTTACATCACAATATTTCCCCGTCTACAGCGTGCAACAAGTAACGGAAATATTCAAGGTGGACAAAGTTATTGCCCCATCCTGTATATGATGTATATCCTGGTACATTATTAAAACAGTACAGTGAATTCCCGATACATGTCAACAACACGGGTCTTGCCAGCGTCATGTATCGTCCAGGAGACATACCCGAGCCACGTTATGTTTGCGTTCATCTGCGTCCGAGGCCTGTCAAGCCCCGTGGTGTTGCTGATAATTCCGCGACCTTTATCATCCAGACCTTGGCGACATATATAGAAGAAATCACTGTATTGCCTAAAGTCATCGATGTGACTCTTCGGTCCTCTCAAGGTTAATGAATTGCAACCGTGAAGGTTATTACTGAAAGAAACCTGTGAAATTCTGAGAAGATCGCGCTCACAGTCTCATCGAGCACAATATTAGACGTGCTTCAGGGGCACAGGAGATAGTTTCGTTGCTAATCTGATCGAATTCCAGGAGGATGATACCGCGAAGCTCGCGGATCCATTCGTCAAGGCGTGTCGTCTGCGAACTTTCGGGGCGTCAATGTCAATTCTACGACTTACAAATTGTCCCTGGGAGCCAACTTCGTATCCCGGAGTACTCGGCCGAGTTAGAACTTCCTCGCCCGCGGGCGCGAATCCTGCGGATATCCCGCGACTTCTCTGGAATAGTCGAAACGAAATCCACACTTTTGGACCTTCTTTCTTCCCCCCCCCCCCTGTCTTTTCCTCTTTTCGTTCGATCTATTTCCTGGGTCGCGTCGCCAAGTCTAGTTGCAAACGATCGATATCCTATCGCTCCGTCACACCGTACGTATTTAAACGGCCGGCGAGCGAGTTTCACGAGCGATCGACTCTCTGAGGGCTCGATATGCTCAGTGATCTCGAATCGCTCGGTCTTTGACTTCTCCCCGGACGGTGCCGGGCCTTTGTGTTACTTTCGCCCGGCTCCTCGCGGCCCTCCTTTGCCACGGGTCACGAAAACAGGTCCCCCCCCCTCCCCCCGATAGGGGAGCCGCGTTGATAACCCTTTGACCGTTCCGATTCACGCCTATCCGGGACATCCCGGTCCTCAAGGGGGGAACAGCCTCGCGATTGTGCTGTCTGAATGCGATCAGGCTGCTTCAAATGTCCTCTTCATCCGCGACCTCTGGCGACCCCATTCGTCCACCCTGCTTGGTCAATGCCAAGCTCGTGGCTAATGATCGAGGAACGCACAGTGAACAAAAGTCCCCTAGTCGTAGGCGATCAGAAAAGATTACATGATGATTGTATTTGGTTGATCTTGCAGTGACCTTGAACAGCTCTGTACAGATTACTATTGTAATTGTAACACTATTCTCGAAGCCGGTACCAAGACGTTTTTGAAATGCTAGGATACTTTTGTGTTTGCGTAATTTATCATCGAGATGTAAGTTGATGCGCTGGAATTTGACCTTGCATTCTCCTCTATGGCTTGTGACTTTCTTCTGGAAACAGTTAATGAAAGTACAAGATTTGATAGAATTTTCGAGCTTTTCTTTTTTGAATTGTTCGAGAACCGTATACAGTGAATCCGTGATATATGTCGCCGAGGCTTCTGAGTTAGCCGTCGCGGAATTATCCCCACTACCGCGGGGTATAGCCCAAGAAGCTCGAGAGCTGCCGAGTGTGAAGATGACAAGGTCTCGTCGGTAGCATTTCTCCGCTGCGACTTTGACAGTTAACTCATAGGACACGCGAATTACGACGTGTTTACGGACCGCGACGAACTGTGAATGACGGTGACTATGGCTGTCCTTTTCTACGTTCGGCGCTGCATCAAAGAATAGGGGCTGCTGACATATAACGCGATTCACTCTATTGAAGACGGATCTCTGCTATTTTTCTTATCTCTGTAATTTAGTATATCTTCGTCCTATTATGGCTTCTGAGATTTGGTTAAGTACATGGTGTTTTCCGTACCTTTTTAATTTAGTGTGTCTTTGTATTCGATTGTCTTTAATTGACATAGTTTGTATGAACCGTTACTTTTTTCCCCATTTTTCTAGTTTTGTGTATCGTTTTCCGATTATTAAGATTTGTTCTTTGCGTATTAGACCAACCATGATGGGCCCAACATAATTGGTGATTTATTAGATGATTAGAAAGTTAGGAAATGCAACTAACGACCACGAGAGACGACCATCTGGAGCCGAATGTTTTTCGCGCAGAAAAAGAAAAATGTCCGAAAAACTAATGAGGATACATTTTGATGCTCCTGCTGAATTGGAAAAGTTTTTCGTTTCGGAGTGGCAGAGCCGAGAACGAACCCTTTGTGGTTGCAAACAGCCCGGTGAATAACGGTGTCGGCGGTAGCTGCGTATTATGAAACTAGTGATCGATCGGCGTTGTTAATAAAAGTATTGGATAATCGAACGATGGTCAATGGGAAGACAGAAACCGGGATGGAACGAACGAGGGAAAATGTTTCATTTACAAAAATTTGTTCCGGCCAGATACATTTATGATCTGAACCGATGGCCTGGAAAGCTTGTCGAAACTTTAATAAAACTCGCGGTGATTATTCGTTTCCTCTCCCATTTATAACAATCAGAAATAATATCCCGTATCCTCCGATATCCTACAAATATATTTTATATTTCCTGATATTCCGTGAAAATAGAATTATATATAAACTAATTCCTCTTGCTTCGCTCCAATTTGATCCACGACCGAACGAAACGTTCCGAAAAAGAAAAAAAGAAAATAATTGTCCGCGAAGCGTTTTCAACGAATGAGAAACAATAGATAATTTCGTTGTTCCTGCGGTGCGCGAATTCTCGTTGTACCCGTATATTTGTCAATGCTAATTAGCAAATTTCCATCGGTAAAGTTTCGCGAAATAACGATATTCAGCGGACGCGAGCAATTAGGAACGCTAAATCGCAGTTTCATTAAGATGTTTTGTTTCGAAGCACAATGGACTCGTTACGCAGGTTTTTCTATATGCAGTCGCGTACGCCTCATCGTAAACACATTTTCATACGCCGCCGGTCCGCCATTTTTCCGGTTTATGGGCCCCGTGCTGCGTAATTTTGTCGTTTCTGGTTATTTCTCTTCCCGTCGACGCGTTTTAATAACGATTGTTTGACTACCATCGTCAACAAAATATAACGTGTCAAAACACGGACTGCGCTTTTACGTTCGCCGCGCGCGACGCACGCTTTTACTTTGACCCTTGAACTTGGCTGTTTAACGCGGCATTACAATTTGATTGCTAACGAATTCGTCATTTCAGGACGTCTGGTATAATAATCAAGATTCGTAACGGTGTTGGAGGACCGTGTCTCTGTACGATCATGCGTTATATTGCATATTTAGACTTTGAACGACGCGGCTCACTGAAATTGCAGACGAAGTTATTTGCAAAATGGTGGAGGGTGCACTGAATATCACACGTCTTAACTTTTCAATTTTCCTTTTATTTCGTATTTCAGTTTGGAGATTGTTGCGTTCACTGCTAAAATGTTTAAACCAAGAGAAAATAAATCTGGAGTTGCACGTAAGTCAGAAACACGGAATAGAAAGTTGTCTGATGTGTTCCACGTGTTATAATGAACGGGAAAAGACGAATGCGTTGGAAGTATTAATGGGTCTGGCGAACTTTTCTGATTGATTATCTCGAGCACGAAGGGACGTATGAAAGCCACTCTTAATGCGGAGTCATTCCTTTCGAGTTGCACACTCCTGCGACCGAGATGATTCTGAAAGAAATTCCACTTTGAACTCTGCTTTCAAGTTTCTTTGTATCAACTGAGAAATTGTTTCTGTCATCTCGTTAATCAATGAAATTATGAAATAATCAAGTTCAGAGAATCTCTTACCGAAAAAGCAACAAAATGTTCTTGGAATTTAGACAGGCTCGAACATGATTGTGTTATCATATGCTAAAACATGGCTCATCTCACCTGGACAATTGAGGGGTCCGCTGGAAGAGAGAGCTATGTCATAGCACTCGTTTTGTGAAATGACTTTAGTGAATAATTCTAGCTCGGTGGAAAGCGTAAAGGGCTACAATTTTGTTAGGTAAAATATTGAATATTTAGTCATCGATTGTTTAAAAATCTCATTTTTTTTGCAATTTCTTTTTATATTGATATTATCATCTCATGTATATTAATTCTTAACAATATCTTTTTACTGTAGACGTCCATCAGTGTCTTGCTTTATATCGCATATTATGCAGAGCCAAGTTGTGATAAAATGATGACGAGCACATTTTGGTAGGGGAAGGTTTCAATAGTTGGTGAGATTTTCCAACCGAAAGCGCATTGCGCTTTCATGCGACTCCGTGTACAGCGGTATCAATTGTTCCCGACATTTATAACCTTTTTATAGAGGCCGGCGGAACGATAATGCGCTCGTTTGTCAGGTCAATCGATAGTACTGGAACAACGGCGGCTGTGAGCTCGCGTTCTAAGGAGCTTATCACTGTTTTTATGAACTTCATCGGATCGAGAAGAAAGAAAAAAACAACGATTCCGAACAGGCACAATAAATTAGACGCGGCCGTGCGATGGATAGCGTCAGTGTCGCGCCGGCTTAAGAGAACCGATAAATAAACAATGACGAAGGGGGCGTTGAACAATTTCAGCGACACACGCTTTTAGTCCCGGGCCGGGATAAAACTTTCACACCTGCATGAAACCACGGGGTCGAAAGTCAAAGACACTCATTATGCTTGCATAGCAGGTCCGGTGGATCTATTTTGTCGTTTATAACCTCGTCGGTGGTTTCGATACAACGACGAGAATAAAACGTATTTATATCATCCGAAGCGAAGAAAATGCTTTCAATTCTTGTCGTCTGTGCGAGCTCGAGCTATGACAAATAAACAATACTCTTTATTCACTTCCATATGTTCTCCTTCTTGAAATGGAGACGATTCAAAGATTTCGAAATTATAAAAGTCAATTGCGCGAAAAAGGAATTACTTTTTGAACCCCTTGCACTACTATTTATTTTGTGATTATAATGATCAACTGCAACAAAATAAAGTTTTATTTCGGTTTAAAGGAAATTAATTTCAAGGGAATACATAGGTATATTTTATGTGCCCAACACGTTACGAGTATTCTTTAATATTCGATTTTTCAATGTTGACGCTCGAATATTGCATCCGTGTATGTTTACAAGAATTTCGTATTGTTTGCGGTTGCCGCATCAGCCGATATTTGCGAACGCTGTTTTCTTCGTAAGGAACCTTGTATAATAAAAACCGCAACATTTACGAATCCAGTGTGAATGGTAAGAGATGGAAGAGGAATTACAGAGGTACGGAGCGGATAATGAAAAAGAGAAAATATATAAAGTCTAATAAAGAATGAGAAGGCTTGAGAAAGATGAAAAAGAAGATGGAGGGCCAACCCTAGAGAACAAAGTATAAGTGAAACGGAAGAGAAGAAACTAAGACAACCAAGATAACGCGATGAACGAGCCAGATGTGGCGATCTCAAATACCCTGTGGAATAGAGGAAAATGAAACTCACCTTGTATATTACTAACAATATATCTTTTTTATTAACACACACTTAAAATCCCACTGAAAAAGTTTGGGCAACAGTAATATTTCTCCCACGACTGGCGGAAACTCTTTGTCGAGAGAATTCATTTTTCTACACCTGAAAGAACCACTTTAATAACAATAATATATTTCTTGAACTGATTGTCAGTAGGCATTTAGTATGTTACCTGAAATTAATTATTCTTCTTTGCAGAAAAGACTACGTTATTTTACTCATGGCGAGTCTCTACTGGAATCTCACAATTTCAAGTAATTTTTCATTAATGATTGAGAAATGGTAATTAGAAGGCGTGAATGTGTCAGCCACGATGTTGACAAATACATTTTGCTAAACGTTAAAACGTCTTGTCCAAGATTGATAGTTCAGTCTGTCATAGAAGATAGTCAACGATGATCTATTTTTCGAAAGACCGAGAAGGTCAGTATTAGAGTCTAGAAAACAGTAAACAAAGATCCTTATGATCCAGTAAAATCATTAACGCATTCCACCTTTTTAGAAGACATCTCATGTCTGCAGAATGTCAGTCCAGTCATTCCACTCGTTTCTCCGAAAAGAAAGTACTGCTCTGAACTTACGGAAAAATTTAATAAAAAACTGAAGGTGGTCTTTCGACGGGGCGAGAAGAAAATTAGATTTCTGTTAAAGAGAAGGTCTACTCATTGAAGATCCTGCAACGCCATTGGCGCATTCCACTTTCTTAAAGGACATCGCAGGCCTGCAGAATTTCACCTCAGTCCCTCCGCTCGTTTCTCCCAAAGAAAAGTGAACTACTCTGAACTTAAGGGAAAATTTGATAAAAAGTCCTAATTGGTCTTTCGACGGAGAAAGAAGAAAATTAGTTTAAAGTCAAGGCTGAATCGTTTATTTCTGCGGAATCCGACAGTTCCGATGATCCAGCGATCGTTGTGTGTGGAGGTGCAGACTACACCGAAATATCTAGGAAATTCTCTGTCAACCGAGTGACAGACAGCGGCAATCATCGTCATCAAAGACTCCGCACGGAATACCGAAGCACATTCGGTCCTCTAACATATTTGACCAGGTACAGGACGATAGACCCGATATCGACGTGTCGGAGCCGCGAAAGGAAATCCTCGGGCGCGCAACAAATCGCCTAATCAAGTAGATATATGAGTGATGCCGGTGCGAAATTGGTTCTTGGCCGCGAGTAAATCTCACGCGTGTCAGCGCGAGACGGCCATTCGAGGTGTCTGGAAAAAGGTGGACCCGGTGGATCGATTTCGTTCGGGATTTATGCGACGATTTTTTACCGGTGATATCCGTGGAAAAGCCAGCGATGGCCTCGCGATGGAGCAGAGCCGGGCCCCGGCCAAAGACACCGGCACTCTTTCATTTCGCAGCCCCAAGACCACCGACGGAGCATCCGTGTTATTAATGCGGCCGACGCCGTCACTCGAACTCCTCGCTAATTTATTCTGACGATTCCCAGACACAATTCGACTCCTGTGTTAACGGATATATATATATATATATTAATTATTTTGAAATCTAAAACAATCTTTAATCTCCATCATTATCAAGGACAGTTTGCCATCTTTCCTACAAATTT
>CM052115.1:11157713-11184578 GCA_028454245.1 Halictus quadricinctus | reverse complement strand
ATACAAGCGCGTAAAGTTTACGGGTTTCGCTTCCCCGAAACTATTAAATATAACGGCAAAATTTTGTTTCGCATTCGGGAACTCGTCGGAGCGCTACCCCCCCTCCCTTCTTCTCCCGCCCCACGTACCCCCCGACACCGACGTCTCCGCGACGTCCGCCATTAAATTCGATAACATTTTTCTGTCCGGGGCCGAGAATTACCGGCTCCCAGTGTCTTTCCGTTCCCGTTCGACCGTTCTGTTCTGGTCTATTTAATCAGAGATAAGCTCCAACCAGCCCCCGAGCTGTAAATTAATGAACTACGTAGAACCGACTCGAGATTAAACAGACTCTTGCTGCAGAAAAAGATCCCGTAATTGGACTGACTTGTCGATCGACGACGACGGATTCTCACATACGCTCATAGTTTCCGGAAACATGTTTGGTCAGCTGTGGAGCCTGATTTCGAATTATTTCTGACCCCGTATTATTTCTCTTCGCAGTCGTCGCAGTGATCAGAAATTCTTTTTCTAGCCCAAAGGGACTCTTTTAATTTTAGAACTTGATGCAATATCGAGTCATTCAATTCAGGGACGTAAAATAGTGCTAGTTCTAAATCTGTGCTTAAAAATACTTTCGAAGTTGCAATAGATTTACTCATCATTATAGACACACCGAAAAAGTTACCGACAAAGACCGGTATTGCAGCCCCATGGTAACCGTAATACGAAAATGCCGGTATTTCAGTACTACCATCCACTTTCCAGCAAACGTATAAAGCATAACTCGAGTACAAAATATAGGGGAGAACGTAACTTCAGTTTCAGTACCACAAAGAGACGTGTTTCACTTGAACTCATAGCGAAACAGAGAATTATCATTCGAAAAAGATTAAACCGGTCACAGCGTTTGCGAACGTGGTGTTTCCCGGCATCGCTGCAAGATTTTAAAACACATGCATTAAAACGTACATTTCCTGCTAATCTACAAATCCAGCGAGTTTCATGAAAATTGGATGTTCCATGAATGGACCGCGGATCCTGATGTAGACTCCTATTTTCATAGATAATTTAATGAATGCCAGCCCAACACGTAGAAGAGCTTCCTTTCCACGAGTAGAGGACTCCTTACTGTAAATTACTATTAATTCCATTTAATGCTGGACATTCGCTGGAGCTCACCGGTTGCCATAAACAAAGGCCTCCGCTCTATCCGGTGGAGGACGTTGTTAAAGATGTTTACGGGGGGATGAAAATACAGCAGTGCACACATAAATTTGCAAAATCTGTTAATCTTACATTCGCACGATCCATCCCCACTCTTCCATTACCACTGGGTGAAGACCGAACAGTTGAGGCACGTAAAACCATTTTTCGCTTATTCTTGTCGGTAACGTGGTCACTCTACCTTACCGCGAATGTATTGGTTCGGTTTCGGCTGCTACCAGTCTTCTCTCCTCTGCGAAAGTAGCCGAGTATCGGGTCCCCTTTGTTTCCAGAGCAATATCGTTGATCGCGGGCATAGAATAAAGAAATCCGCTGGCCGTGCAGCGCGAAAAGCGTCGTCTGGAGTCTAGAGTGTCCACGGATCGGCGGCGCAAGGCCGGTGTCGAGTGTCCTGGCCGTTCTACACATTCCACCGCAGAAAGGATCCACGGTTTAATCGTGGCCTGGGACGGACGTCGAGTTTGATGGAGTATCGGATGGCGTTAAACAAACGGCAAGTCACCGCATCGCGCGGATATAATTTCGGGTCGAATTCATCGGCGAGAATCGAGCATCGACGCACAGTTGCCGATCGATGCGGCCATAGTGGAAGGACACGTTTACACGGCCGTTCTATGTAGAATACTTTCTGTAACAAGGCAAAGTCAATATTGGGGTCTAGAAAACAGCAAACAAAGATTCTTAAGAGCCGGCAACCTCATTGGCGCATTTCACCCTCTCAAAGAACGTCGCGGACCTGCGGAATTTCGCTTCAGTGTCTCCACTCGGTTCTCCTAACGAAGAGTACTACCCCGAGCTTAAGGACAAATTCGATAAACAATCCGAGGTGGTCTTTCGATGCAGAGAGAAGAAAATTAGATCTCTGTTAAAGACAAGATCTACTTCTTTGTGGTATACGTTGTACAATTCGAACACGAAAGTATACAGGATGGCTTGAGAATGTTGTATTTCCTTGGAAGGGATGACTCCTGACGCAATTTCAAGTAACTTTTTCCTTTGCGAAAATCTTCTCCGCGGATTCGTTAAGGAGTTATTAGCGAAAAACACGGACCAATCAGAGCGCGGGTACAGTAAGCGGACTCTGACTCGGCCAATGCAAACGCTACGCTCTGCTGTAGCCGCGCCGTGATTGGCCGGTGTTTTTCGTTAATAACTCCTTAACGAAGCCGCGGAGAAGATTTTCGCAAAGGAAAAAATTACTTCAAATGTGCTCAGGAATTATTATTTTCAAGGAAGTACTACATTTTTGGGATAGCCTGTATATATACATGTATTCTATCATTACCCACGATGTGGAACAGCATTTTTCAAAAATTTTAATAATCGTACAAATCGCGTTATTTTAACTAAAAACTGAAGTAATTAGAATATCGAAAAAAATCCAATTGTAGAGTATCGTGTCCCCGGAAAGTTTGAAGAAAATTGATCGCATCGTTCCGGAGCTTCCGTATTGGTCGTTTAAGAGGAACATAGTTTCGAGAAAAACGTAAAAGAATCTTTGACAATTTTCCAACACGGCACAATTTGCTGGCATATAAAACGCTGTAACTTCGCCAAATATTCAAATTTTGAAATATCCCTTTGACTTGGCGTTCTGTACACTTCAAACTTGAAGACCCAGCAACGTCACAGAGTTTGATGGAGTATCGGTTGGCGTTAAACAAACGGCAAGTCGTCGCATCGCGCGGATCAGATATAATTTCGGGTCGGATTCATGTAGGCGAGAACGGGGGCGCTGTCAGAGAGAAGAGGGGCAGATCGGGAATGCGAAATCGGGGGTGGGAGCACGCGATTTATCACTCATCCGGGCGAAAACGGCCATAACACCGGTACCATATAATTGCGCGCGGATCGTCGGCCGGTAGTTATCGCCGATAACCAGAATCATCGATCGCGAACGCCCCCTCGTTTTACGCACGATTTTCGATTACCATTCGTCGCGTTTACGATCGGTCAATAAATTCGACGATGTATGCAGATCGGAAACTCTTGGTTGACGTGCAGAACGTTCGTCATAGCGAACGGTCAATTATAATCTGTGCCAATTTCCACGACCCGCGATGCTGGTCGCTTCCCTTATTGTCCGATTTTTACCGGTAAACAACCCCTTCTGACCCGGTCACCGTACTAATATACTGGCCGGTCAAATAAAGTTTTGTAAGCTGTTCATTGTTTACGAAATCGCGTCAAACAGCGATTTCAGAGTTCTTTCGAGTCTCTCTCGGCGGATTAGGGGAAAAACGGGAAGCCCCGGACAGTTAAATTGAAATGCAAACGAAATATACATAATCACAAAAAACATAACAATATACTGCAACCACTGTATCCACTCAAAAAACAAGCGTGTAGGCCTGGACTTAATTTTCTTTGCTCTTTTACAGTGATTTCTCTATATATGTCGCCAAGGCCTGGATCATAAACGTCGCGGAATTATCCCCACTACCGCGGGGCATATTCCGTGAGGGGCCACCAAGCTCGAGAGTCCTTGAACGCCGAGGAGTATAAACATAACACGGCTCGGTGTTGTTGACATATATCGAGAATTCACTGTATTTAGTTTTCCCTCTCTCAAACATCACGATAATAGCATAAACATGACGGACCAATGTCTGAATCATTTTGTTTCTTGGTTAAAACTATTCTTATACTTTTCTTATACTTTTTTTATTCTTATACTATTCTTATACTTTTTTATTATTTCCACGTTGTTTTCACCTTGTTCCAAGTTCATTCCTATACGAAGAAGATGTTGAGATCAAGGCACCAAAATATTTGTTTTCCATTCAACTCCAATGTACTTTACAATTTATCCACAAGGGGTCCCAAAACAAAACCGAACGTGTTACGACTCAATACATGTATTTGGCCATTTCCAATATAATCAGTAAATCGTGTCTAAAATTAGTACCGATCGATGAACAGTCTCTCGAAGCACACTTTTAACGAAACGGTTGAAACGAGTTGTCGGGAAGAAAATTGAGAAAGACTTCGGGGGTGAAAAGGATTAATCTGCTTGGAATAAGATCGGCTGCAGTTTGAAATAAAGCCGATACAAGCGAGAAAAGCGTTGATTTGAACAGCGACGTTAGTCGCGAGAAAGTAGAACGGGAAGAAAGTTATAACGCCGTTCTCCGTGGATCGGGCAGAACGACCGTAGCGCGCTTGGAGGGTTAATTAATCGAGCGGATCGCGGAGACAGGTGCTCGTCTCTGTCGCGTGAAAAGATTTCAGCAGAAAGTCGAGGAGCGGCCTCTCGACGTAGCTACGAGCTCTGATGAGGGTAGCAACCCACTGACCTTTAGCGACCAATTGATTTTGTTTCCTCGGGCGGCTCTCGAACCGAGCACGCGAGCCTCTCCTAGACGCCGAGCTTTCACGAAACCTGATACCCGCAGAAGGGTGTTCGTGTAAATTCTTCGTACCGGCCCGATATCCGTGTTTATAGCCGGTCTAAACACAGGCGCCGGCAACTACCACCCATACCGTCTCGCAACCCCTCTCGGTCATCCCCAGTCATTTCTCTTTTTTTTTTTCCTCCACCATGTCCATGGCCCACGCGAGTTTATGATTCGCCAGCCGAAAGATTGCATTATCGCTTCGAGTCCGGGTTCTCCAGCCCCGCGTATACTTGGGATTTCATTCTCCAGGTTCTCCAATCTGACACGAATAGTTTTTATGGGAGAATCGAGCGATACTAGTCCGATACCTATTTCCTCGATATAGGTGGAATTAATTCGAAAATTTTCAGTTCACGAAATAACTTCGAATTGATGTCCTTGACAAGCTCAGACGTGCCTGATAAGGGATCGGAAGGTTTTGAGTTTCGTTTGTAAACATTTGAAATTTTCAAGATTCTGTCAAGTTCAGATAGCATATTTGTTACTTAGCTAGTTCTATCTGTTGAAATTTAGTATGTATTCTTATAATACAGGTATTTATCTGTTATTTATGTGGCGTCGTCCCGATTAGAAATTTCAACCTGTCTTTGCGTTGAACAATTCAACAATAGTATGCACAACGAATAGAACACATGCAAGGAACGTTTAAAGTTGCCTGACCATAACGTAAAGTGGAAACCAACGTATTAGTGTACGACGCGCATGATAAAAATGGCACGATTGGGAGTAATAGTCGACGAGAATTTTTCCAGCGAAACTAGCGTAATCTTCGCCCCGACCGAGCAGCCCAGTCCCAGTGAGAAATACGAGTTCTTTCTTCCTTTCGCTCGTCCTGCGAATTGAACAATACTCAGACCCCATTTTATTACATCACCGACGATAAGGATCCGCGGACGTCCTGGCGGGTACGTGCGTCGAATTTTAAAACGCACTTAACGCCGCCGAATATACGCCCGGAAAAGTTTCCCCCGTCGCCTTTAATTGGATCCGTGTCCATTAACGCCGTGTGCGAATTATCGCCTTCTCGCGGCGGTGGCCGCCATCCCGGGAATCTGAATGAAACATTTTTCATTTCCCCGTCGACGGATAAATCTCGCGTCCCGAGACGTATCACGTCGACGCGACGCCGTTCTTGATTCCATCTAATCCGTGCATTTGCCGATCTGTTTCTCCGCGACGATACTATTAGGGGTACCCGTAAGTAATGAATTATTTGCGAAGAATTTGTTTTGCCTTTCATTCTGTACCGATCGTTCAAGAGAAAACACGTATTCTTTTACAGTTTTCGGTAAAACAGCCTGTATTCAAAATATTCAAAGTATTCTGTAATAAAATGGCGGCGTCCGTACCTTCCGAGGATCATATTCGTCATCGCATACTTTTTCATTTTCATGCGGGATTTAATGTAACAACAAAGCAAATTTGCGATGTTTATGGAGATGTATTGAAGGTCAACAATAGTGGAACAAACCCTGGATTTCCATGAGTGGGGGATTGAAAATTCGCAGGAAAGATGGCAAACTGTCCTTGATAATGATGGAGATTATATAATAAATTAAGAAGTGAAAACTTGAATGTACTACAAAGTTTGTTTTAGATTTCAAAATAATTGATTACTTATGGCCCCCTATTATCAGATCAAAAGAAGATGTAAGGAGGCACCTTGAGTCATATTTTCCTTGACGAAACCTGGATTTCTGTAAGAAGGGGATTGAAAATTCGCAGGAAAGATGGAAAACTGTCCTTGATAATGATGGAGATTATATAATAAATTAAGAAGTGAAAACTTGAATGTACTACAAAGTTTGTTTTACATTTCAAAATATATGGATGGCCCTAATGTATTGGTTATACAAATCGGCGGGAAAACAATATTATCAGAACTAATAGAAACGTTCAAGAATTTCTGTTAACACGTTAAGCGCGGAACTAGTAACTGCAAGTTTCTGTCTAAACAGAAGTCACCCTCCGAGTCGGCCGACGCGACGCGTCGCTTGAAAACGAGACGTCTAGCGTCGTTCCTCACGGACTGACGCCGCCTGAACGGAAAGCTTGATGTCGGTCCCCTGGGACCGACGTGGCGTTCAACGTGTTCTAAACAAGAGAATCAAACATATTGCATCAGCTCCTTACAGCCCAGCAGATTTGAAACGTTGTAACAATTGGTAAACTGTTATCTCAGTACAGTACGGCATATCGATACGAAACAATAGACAAAACCGTAGGAGTACACTTGAAAATTCGAACATCGTCTCCGCCGCGAAGCGTAACGTCGATTTCCATTCAATAACGGCAGCAAAGTTCAATCGAATTCGATGACCGTGCGCGAACCAACGACTATCCGGCAACTCGCTTACAGTTGGCAACGGTAAAGACTACCCCGAAACCGACTAGCAACTCGCTTCAAAGGATTCGGCTTGCCAAATAGCAGTACACCAAAGAAAGCAATTGTATTCTGAACGATGGTGGGACAGTTATGGTCACCGTTGCAAACAGGGACGCTCAAAGACTGAATTAAACCCGGCACAGCGGTTTGTAGTCCGGCCACGGAGGTTTGTTCCGGTAGAATCGAATAAACCAGGCCACTTCTGCTTGCAGCGTGCATTTCATTTCGTATCAGTGGCGAAACTATTCGCGTTAGTTCATGCTTATTTGCACGGCCGGAAAGAATCCTTGGCGAGGAACCGTTTCATCGCGAATACCGGACGGATAAACACTATATTGTTCGCGAAGAGCGTTTCCGTCTCCCCTCTCGAATTCAATCTTTCGACCCGCAGGATTTCGTTTACCGACTGTTTCTATTCCGGTTTTTGCGGGCGTCCTCGTACTCAACTCGCTATTCTATTCCTGCAACGCCGAGATACGCGGATCTAAGCTCGCGAAACTGTGTGCACCGTATAATTAATACGAAATATTCGTTCGCGGAGCAACCTACGACAACAGGAAGGCGACGTGTGGATGTACAGGGAAAGAGATGTACACGATACCTGCGAATACTTTATCCTCACTACCGAGGATCGTCGAGGACTGCAACGAAAAGTGTCACAAATGGCTTAGTAAAAATTTCATGATATAATTATCGACGACAAAAGAGTTTCGTCACTGAAGAATTAGTATTTGCGAGATCAAGGAATAATGTCTCCGCGCCAAGTATGTAAGCGGCATTTCGATTCCGATCTTGTCAGATAGATTGAGACATTACCGTCATTAATTGATAATCTCGGATTCCTCCCTCTTGACAATTTCAAATTGACGTCAGGGAAAACGTTTATAGCCGATATTAATCGTCCCGTGGCAGCGGCAAACTCGTTGAATTTTTTTCTCGAAACGGTAAACTCGCACGCGCCAGGCCGATACTCTCGTCCCACGTCAATTGAGAACTTCCGACAGGAAGCACGTAATCCGTCCCGTTCGAATTTGTTGTTCGGTGCAATAATAGCGCGCGACTAAGTTTACCGCGTCGCGACGGAAAGTTAATTCGATTACCGGTGGCCGTACGGAGCGCGCCATCGCGACGACAAATATGTCATGTTAATTAAGCTGCCGCTCGTTTAAATCGACGCGCTATTGTGACCCCTACCGTGACCCCGTTCCACCGGCGAATCACCGTCATCCGTGTAACGCGTGTATACATGACTTCTCAAATATTAATACTTCGCGTTAATCGCGATCTTCGTCACCTTTGTGTTTCTATTATACGAGGTGTCTCTGTAGATCATCACTGTGACAAAAAGCAGGGCCCGCTCTAGCGGTTACGACGCCCCGGACAAAAAAACAAATTGCCGCCCCTTTTCAAGCACTAAGCACAGCGCTGAACAAAATGACCTTTTTCTTTTAGCAAAATTGTCTGGCAAGGGTAGTCTGAAGTTTTCTATTAATTGAATATTTAAAACATCATTATTTTTCTCACACTTACAGCCAAAGCCAAAATGGCGCCCCCCTAGAGCGGGCCCTGCAAAAAGAAAGGTATATCTTCTATTTTTTCAAGGTCGCTACGTGTATTTGTGTAAGTGAAAAACACGAGCTCAGCGTACACCTCTGGTTTTTTAGTAAAACTCTGGTACACTGAATTCTCGATATATGTCACCAATACCGGTCTTGCCAGGATTCTTTCCTTGACATGTAAACCTTGAAACAAGGTCTTCAACGATTATTTGATTTTTACAGAGTTGAATAGGAATATGATCACTAGACTGATGTTTATGCAATTTCCAATTCTCGTAGACGTATTCTAAGGAAGTGCAGTCAAACAAAATGTCATTCTCGGTGGCAATAGCCCTTGTAGATCTGAAATAAATAAAAAATCGTATTACAATCTGTCAAATTTTATACCCTAGCATTTTCGAAAATTTTCGGAACCCGTGAATGCATAGAGCAGTCTAACGATCACTGTCCTGAGATTTATGAGCGGGAGTGTGTCTTTGAAATGACCTTGAGGTAACCCAAGGTTGCAGAAATGAAGAACTTTTGAAACGGACAAGAATCCTTCACTTAATCTAACACAAGAAAATCGTATTGTTTCGAAGAAGAAGATAAGGAGAAAACCGAGGGAAAAAATGGCTCGGTTACGTTTCCAGAACGGGGGGAAGAAAGACGGAGGGGGAACACGTGCGGCAATTGATTGAGACGCGGACCGTTTTAAAGGGAG
Source organism: Halictus quadricinctus (assembly GCA_028454245.1). Lineage (NCBI taxonomy): Eukaryota > Metazoa > Arthropoda > Insecta > Hymenoptera > Halictidae > Halictus > Halictus quadricinctus. The sequence goes on along the minus strand of CM052115.1, from coordinate 11,175,326 downwards.
CGTTTAAACGGCGCGATGCGCGTTCAGCTGCAGCGCAGAGGCGTGTTCCTCGTTAGAATTTTTACAGGCCGAGGGGCTTAATGAACCTCGTAACACGAACGCGTTATTTTCGGGGTGAAAGATTCTTCCGTTATGAAGACGTTAATTGCGCCTCTTTCCCCCCGACTAGCCCCCCTCTTCGCCAACCTTGCTCCTACGGTTAATTGCGCCCGCGTTATCCGGCGCGAGAGTGCGGCTAACTACGTAAACGCGGAACAATTACTTAAACGGAATACGGTGATGAGATGATGAGGTTGAACGGCGTGGCCCGTGTGCTGTAACGCCGAAACAATTACGCGTATACCAGCGGACGATTAACGCGCTTTTATAAATGACTACGGGCTGCAAAGTGAAGAGATCGTTGATCTCCTTGGGCCCCCACGTTTAGGCTAGGCTGACACGCGATCCGGACATTGTTGCGACGCTGGAAAATTGAGCCGCGCTGAAGGGAGAGCTGGTTGTCGGGCATTGTAATTTTAATTTAACGACGTATAAAAATGTTATTAGCCCCGGGGACACGTGTATAAGAACCGGGTGATAAAACTGGTAATAAACTCGCCATTAGACGTGTAGGAGTGGTGCGTAAATTGTAGCCGACACGGAGCTGCACAGATACGCGGATTGCAATAAATAAAATGTAACGAACTGGTGCTTCACCGTGCGACACGCACCGGGTCACCGGACACGGCTCGGCCTATCGAGATTAAATTTTAGTCATTTTCGTTGTAAATGGCTTTTTAGATTTTGCACACGCTTCGTTCGCCAGGTTTCCCGAGAAACGTTTCATGCGCTTTTTTCCCGGCCGATCTGCAACGGCAACGCGAGTTACGCGAAACCCGCTGTCCGCGCTCGACTTGTCCATCAAACTCTATTAACTCGGTGACTGCTCGACCAGCGACCATAAAAATTCCACGAGATCCGAGCGATTTCTCTAGCGAAATGAAAACTGTGCGATCAAACAGATCCGATAGCGCAGTCGATGCGTCAACAAGGAGATCGATATCTGCGCAGAAATAAGCAAACGCTAAGCATCGGAGCACGAGTGAAACCGAAATACTTGATTTCTCGTGCACGTGATACTCAAATTCAGTAAATACAGTGATTTCTCGATATATGTCGCCGAAGCCTCGATGATAAACGTCGCGAAATTATCCCTACTACCGCGGAGGATACCCCGTGAGGGGCCACCAAGCCTCGTGAGCTCGAGAGGCCTTGGACGCCGACGATATACGTCACGGCTAGACCCGTGTTGTGGACATATATCGAGAATTTACTGTATTGTGTAGTTTCGAGCACACTGAACCGAGCACTTAATTGAACGATCGTTGGTAGAGGCTCTTATACGATCTGCTATCTAGATTTAAGGAAATAATATTTTTCACCGGCGCGCGCGTGTGTGTAGCGCCGTAGTAAACGTGTTAATTAACCAGCTCGCGTTCGTTGCGACGGCAAGCTCAATAAAATAAAAACGCAGGAGGAGATTAAGCGGATTCCAATAAATTTTTTAACACGCGACACGGCGGCACGGAGAATTAATTTTTAGGTCTGGATAAATAATTATGCTGGCCGCGCGTCGGAGACGGGGAACGTGTTAATTAACTACGACGCGCGTTCGTCGCGTGTGCAGATTGAACTCGCAGGACTGGAACAAAAGACGACCGTTCCCGGCCGGGTATTTCACGCGTTCGCGTTCAATTGTTTAGTTATCGCGCCCCTACGACCTAGCCGGGGTGGCGTTAACTTCCGTCGCGGGTTTTCTTCGCTCGTAAACGAGCACCCACCATCTGGGAAACTAGATTCGTCACACCCATTAATTCTCTAACGATTGTTCCGAGCGGCCGCCGAAGCGCACAGTGCGTCGAGAAGCCCGTTTTCTCCACAGAATATCATTGCCCGAGAATTATAGGCGATACGAACAAATGTTTCTTTACAGGTTACAATTGAAATTTTAAATAAATAAAACTTTGAACAAATTATGCTTGAAGATGACACCAAGACGTTTCCAAATCACTCGAATACTTTTGCTTTTGCATAAATAATTATCGAGACATGAGCGTCTAAAATTCGCGATATATGTCAACAAGGGTCTTACCAGTGACATATATCGTCCAGGAGACATACCGGAGCCGTGTTATCTTTACACTTCTCGGCGTCCGATATCCCTTACGGGGTATACCCCGCGGTAATGAGGATAATTCCGCGACGTTTATCATCCAGGCCTTGGCGACATATACAGAGAAATCACTGTACATCGCAAAATTATTCAATTTTCCTATTCTTCTCTATGCCTTGTAACTCTCTTCTGTAAAGAGTTAATGATGCACAAGGTTTAAAAGAAGTTTGTTGATGACAAATTTTTTCGTAACAAGTTTTGTGTTTAGAACAGAAATAGCGGTCGGAAAGCAAGGCTAATACAATTTACCCGCCGAGGGGGACAATTAATTATGGTTAACTTAACCTGGCCAAATTGAGGAGTTTAAATGGAGAATCGGAAGAGGTGGGTCCCCCGTAACCCGGGCGCGTCGCAAGCTGGAATAGCCGTTTCCCCGAGTGAAAGAATCGATTATAGTGTCTCGTGGGACGAGATTCGGGTTAGATTATAGATGCAATTAGCGGTCGCGAAATAGGATTCTAATTCCATTAGCCTGGGCTAGATCTCTTTCAGCGGCGTTGCTTACACGATAACAAGATCCGGGGAAGATAGCGTCGGCCCGACCCTCGACCGGGAAAACCTTTTTCTCCAGTTTTCGTGGGCTCTCTCTCTCCCTCTCTTTCTCTCTACGATTCGGATACAGGCTTGTACAAAATTGCTTTTCACGAAGAGGCAATCTCGGTCTCCGAAGAGGGTCCGGTGTCCCCGTGGTGGGGGTGGCTAATGAAGCGTACGTGAGAAACAAGTCATCACCTGGTAAGAAGACCCGCGGGAAAACAACAACAAGACCGGGCGGTAGAATGAGAACATCCTGTGGGCGAGAGGGAAACTCTTTCCCGGAGCCAAGCTTCGAAAGAAGTTTGAAAAGTTCTTGCGCCCCCGACCTGCAATCGCCGCGTTCTTCCGGTTCGCACGTGCACCATCGGAGAACGACTTTCGTGTCGGAGCATTTTCCAACGGCGAATCATCGGCCACTCTTTTCCGGAAGTTCCCCGGCAAGTTTATCTATTTGCTAAGCGCGGACGCTCTCCGCACGACCGGCTGCCTTTAAGGACTCGCTGATTGAGTTTTCCGACGGCGGAAGTGCGCCGGCGAAACGTACGAGATGTTTTAAACTGTTCCAATTCGAACTTAATTAAGGACGGGTTGCCCGGCTCTCACCTTTTTTCCCCGGGGAGAAGTTGACCCCGCGCCACTACCAACGGATGCCGGACCGGTTTCGACGGACTCGGAAGATAATAGTCGCGTCTTCTTCACTGTTTGCTAACTAGAGAAGCTGTTGGCTTCGTTCCGCTTCTTTATTTCTTGGTAATGGCATCGGTTAATCATTCAATCGGCAGCGCACTCGTACCTGCATACGTCACTGCTTCTCATTTCACCACGATACACTGAATTCTCGATATATGTCGCCGAGGCAACTCGCACGATAAATGTCGCGGAAGTATCCCCACTACCGCGAGGTATACCCCGTCAGGGGCCAAGAGGTCGAGTAACAAAATTTCTTTATTTTTCATTATTTCTTTTTTTTGGTCTCTCACCAACACATTCGTGGCATTTATCTGATGAATATGATAGCAAATGTGATATCATTCCGATGATACTTACACGAGTAATGAGTAGACTGCGGATCTTTTTTCTTCGCCTGCTAATTTCAATAGACGAGAAATAGTATACTGACATCTGAAATTTTCTTATGAATGCATAAAGATCCGCAGTCTAGTAACGAACGATTATTTGTTACGTTTACACTCCTCGGCGATCGAAGCTGAGTACGTTCGTCCAGGACAATAAATGACATCAAGACCGGTGTTGCTGACATATATCGAGAGTTCATTGTATATGCAACATTTCCCGAAAAGGCCTGGTTTACGTCAGGGAAGTGGAACAGCAGTAAGTCAGGCCTGGGCAACTTGGGGCTCGCGAGCCACAGACGACTCCTCTACCAGCTCCTGGGTTCCCCCACCAAACTCCTGTTGAGTGTAGATGGTGTACACGCATGGATTCGCAGTCGAGTGAGGCGAAGCATGAAATAATTGATAGTGGGGGAACCGGTACACTGGTAGTGGGAGGTGTGAAGCGACAGCGGAGAAGAAGTTGTCCGGGCCTGCTGAAGACAGTGTCGCGCGATGAGGGGAGGGAGAACGAATTGAGGGGGAAGAGTATACACGTGATAGATGACGAGGGAATTAGAGCGAGAGAACAAGTCTTGACCTGGGGACTCTGGCTGTAGGTAAACAAAACACCAGGCGTGCGTGTCCTTTGCTAACTATGTATCTGAGAAACGACTCTGTCGCACTCGTGTGGCGTATTTGTTTACATTCGCAGGTTTGACTCGTTGGACGAATCGAGTGTATCGGTTTACCGCGAACTCGTGCACAGAATCCAGCCAGCATCGAATCGTGAAATATCGCGTTTGTCACGCTGGACGGAGGTTTGTTCACGAAGCGAGGCGACCCGGTTGCATCGGGACGTGTTGCACCAGGACGTGTTGCATCGCGTCACCCCGGACTCCCGAGGTTTTAGTTCGGTGCGGCCCTTGTTCTATTGCGCGCGAAACTGAAATTCGCAAACCGGAAGTTCGCCGGCGGACAAAGACACTGCCAGCCGTAACGAGTGCTGAATATCGTGCTCGTCGTTGTTCGGCGTAAATGTAAGCGCGACCCGGCCACCGATCGAGAGATTGACGCGTGCTCGCCCGAGAAACTCACTCCGTGACCGCTCGTCCCGGCTAATTACGATGAAAATTACGCTCGCCCGGGTTCGAGACAATTTTGGAACCCGTACACGAACGATAATTAGAGGCTCGCTAGCCTGACGCACCGTATTGATCCCGTTACTTCGGCAAATCACGCCAAGGAACGCTTTCCCTGATGCACCGAAGAGGGAATGCACCTCGGAAAATATTCGTTCGGAAACTGCGATTTTTCGCGATATATGTCATGAAGGGTGTTGCCAGTGACAAATATCGCCCAGGAGACATACCCGTGTTATGTTTACAATCCTGGGTGTTCCAGGCCTCTCGAGCGTAGTGGGGATAATTCTGCGACGTTTATCATCCAGGCCCTGACGACATATATAGAGAAATCACTGTACATGTCCAGGAACTGGCACGTGGACCACCTTCACTATAGCGTGTGCACCTCCTGGACTGCACGTCTGCGGCTCTCTCTAAATAGCCGCTGGAAACTTGGAAACTGTACAAGAGTCTTCAAGGACTCAAAACTGTACCATCGTGACCTTTGGGGGAATTTAAAGGCTTTGGAGGGTTATAAAAAAGGTTAACGAGAATGAAGAGGTTCTTGAAGTCTCGAATTGTTTTCGAGAAGTTTTCCAGAGCCTTCAAGAACCTCGACGGGAAGTTATCAGACCTTCGGTGTTTCCAGGGTTCCCCCAAAGGGACCAATGGGGTATCTTTGGATCCAAGGGGTTGTAATGGTAAACGTAAGGTTTGTTTGGTTCTTCTAGAGACTTCAAGGGGAATTCAAGGTTTGCTCGAAGCTCGAATGGTCTTCAAAGAGAATTCACATCCTCTGAAAAGATCTCGGAGGGAAATCAGACTTTTCAGGTGTGAAGAGTGAATGAGGGGTTCTTCAGTACCTTCGAAGATCGTCAGCGAGAACATAGTTGATCCCTAAAGCTACAATGCTCCCTAAAGTGAACTCATGACCTTATAAATGCTAATTTGTACCTAATCCAGGCCTCAGGAAGATTTAAAAGACCCCTTAAGGTCTGTACAGAGTCTGAAGAGGAGCTTGAGAGCTTCGTAGGTCTCCGGACGATTCTTATAGAGCACCTAGCAGACTATATTGTCCTCTAGAGTGATTAGCGGAAACATAAGGGCATCTAGAGACCTTCCAGAGGGAAGCCAAAGATCTTACAAGACGCCTATGCGTTTTCGAGGGGTCTCAAGGATTCCCTAGGGAGTTCAAAGGGCCTCCTACGAAGTTCCAGGTCCTTAACTTCCCAAGGACCTTGTCAGGATTGCCGGTAATGACATCTAACTATCCGCCAGTCCTTTGTCAGGATTTCTACAATTCAGAAAATTTCTGAGATCTTGCCGACCTAGAGGCTCACTAGGGGACACACATTAACTGTTGATATTATTCATAGATAAACTTATTTACAAATGTGGTTATGTATCAAAAGACTCCAATGACCTTGAATTTTTTGCATCACAATTAACTTGAGGAGATATTTAGGTGGCCTTCTCCTTTCTATGAAATTCTGAGCGATGAAGAATTTCTAATCATTATAACCACAAAATAAGTAATAGCGCAAGGGGTTAATTTCGCGATACAACTAACAAATTTCTTTGTTTCGTGATTGCAGGTCCCGAGTGACCATCAAGACCAGCGTTTCCAAGGTAAGGGGAAAAAAACGTTAAGTTACACCGACTAGTGGCGGCGCTTTTGGAACAAGGATTCTTTTGCTCTGATTCCAGAGATGAGATTATATCGTTTCGACGGCTCGAACAAATGGTTCGTAAGTATGCGAAGCGGCGTTTCCTTCGCATAATGGGTCGCTCGCGTTTTCACTGCGATTTTCCGTGCTCGGAGCATTACGCACGGTTTAATCATTATAACGAGTAAATCCACCGTGACCAGTAATTGTTACCTTGGAAGAAATTCATTTTTCGCCGACCGGCGGTTAGGCGTTCGTCGGACGGCGATGCGAATTATTCACAGTCGAAAACGCCCGAAATTAATGAGTTCGGTCCGTGGGAGTCGAGGTAATTTAGCCACGCGTTGAAAACAAAAACAGACTCCCCTCCCCTCCTTCCTTTGTGGTTGGAGGCGTGGTTAAAACGAAGACCTATAATTCGCAGCTTTTCGGCAACGGCTCTTTGACAACCGTTAAAAAATGAACACCTCTCCGGCGAAATTCGTTTAAATTTATAATTCCGGCGCACCGTGAGCTGAAGCCCCGAAAAAAAGTCGCGCTATTTTTTTCTTTTTTTTTTTCATTACACCGCGACCAGGATTTCGCCTTTGTTACTTCGGCAAAAAGAAGCATAACTTCGGGCAAGGCTAGAATTAAACTCCACGATTCCCTCCTAATGACTCGCGCTTTTTGTGCTGAACTCCATAGAACTGATTCTTCGGGGCGGACTCTTTCTCGGATATTTACCTCTTCTTCGGTTTATCTTGTAACTAGCGCGGAAGAAAAAGCCGCATGAGATTATTCAGAGGAGAGCCTGATAGAAAATTCGCCCGGTTCTTGTTTCCTCCCGCAACGGCCATTGTTCGGAGGAACGATTCTTCTCCCGGTCCGAGGACGCGTTGTCTCTCATCGAACGATCACGGTTGTTGCGTACGAACTCGAGTCGAAAACTCACCGGACAGTTTCTTCGACGGCCGAGATCATTAAGATCAGCCAGTCGTTCGCGCTTCGTCGAGCAACTTCGCCTAACTTCACGTCGAATCTCTCAGCCCGAGGACTTCCCACAGGAAACTTCCATTTGGGGAGTTCGCAATGGCGCACAGCACGTTGACGACAGAGTTGGGCAGTTAGCAATTATTTTGTGATCGCTCTTGTAATTAATTGTGAAAAGTAGTTCTGGCAATCATAGCCGTTCAGATTAGATATTTATTACGAAGGTGAGCAACGATATTAACACTAGAACAACCAAGCACTAAATGCAACTGGCATACATTTTATAATAACAACAAAGTAGCGTTTGTTTACTTCGATGGAGAAGTTTATTAAAAGATTTTCTCGTGGAAACATATTTATAATTTCAATATTACTAAAAGCAAAAATTAGGAGCAAGCCGTTTTGACTCGTCCGGTAGTTCTAGTGTTAAAACCAAGAAACAAGTGCTAACTATAGGATACTTCACCTACGAATGAAAAGTTTCTGTTCAAATTTGTTAAGCAATTGTGCTGAAACTTTTCATTATGTGCACATGGAGTGTGTTACTGAAGGTGTTTGTTAGTTTTCTCTTGAGATCGAATTAATATTATAAATTTGAACTGACAACTTAATTGAGGTTTTCAAAAATACACCTCAGAGAATTATGCAATAATTATCTGCCCTTATCTGATCGCTAATTTTGAACCATTTTTGTATATCAGCGACGACTTATCACGAATAAATCCATATCTCTATAGTGTTCAATCGAAAAATGAAAAACTCGAAAATTCTATCAAATCTTGAACTTCCATCATCATGTCAAAATGTCGCAAAATTTGCGTGACGGGTACTATACGATGCAATAAAAAAATGATTTTCGACACTTTGACCTTGACTTTCAAAATCGATTATTCATTATTTTAACAGATCTCCACCGATCCAGAGGTGTAGAGCCACGCTGTGGTGACATATAATTTTTATACACCCTGTAGAATAAAAAAAAAATTTTCAAGCGATGGAATTCAGTCCAGAAAACGGGCCTTCCAACGGCCCGACAGGTTTCGCGGGAAAACCCGTCAAAATATTGCGCAGCCTCGGGGGCCGTTAATTGCCTCATTTGTATCTTGTCGTGGCGCGATGGAAGAAAATTTCGGATAAAGCCGTCTGTCTAGCTCTCGCAGAGAAATAAGCCACTTGAGCTTCAATCCGTTCCGGCTTACAAGAACTGCGATGTTTCCGCTCCCTTTATTAAATCGCCTTTCCCCGGGTGGAAAGGGCGGGCCAAACAGCTCGGGCCGAGGCTGGGCTATCGCGTCCTGTTTCGTGAATTTGGTCGAACGACGGGGCTGAAAGGGAAAAGAAGAGAAAGAGAGAGAGGAGAGAGAGAGAGAGATAAAAATGGAAGAAAAAACACGGCTAGAAACGGCAACTCGTTCGCCTCCATCTCTCCTCTCTTCGAAGATCCGCTCCGGAACGTCGTCCCCGGCTCGCGGCGTTACCATACAACACGCTCGGGCCCCCTGAACTTTTAATGAATCGAAAGAAAAAGTTCTCGCAGCCTGAGAAGGTTAATTTCATCCGGTTGAAGCTCCGGCAAGGGTGCACACAGGGGATAGCAGGGGGGGGGGGTAGAGAACCTGGGAGGAACGTGATGTAACGTCTTGAAGCATTTAATCGCGCCGCTATTTGCCTGCCCCTGTCCCTTTCGCCCCTTTCACCCTTCCAACTCACGCCTCGACCTGCAGGGCCTGTTTCTCCTCCGTTTATTTGGATTACTTTGAAACGGGTAATCTGCTTAAGCGCTCCTCTCGTGCGCGACCCCGACAAAAATAGCTGATTTATTTACTGCGTTTAACGCTCGCCCACGGAGACGAATGACGCGTGCACGAAACATTTTTCCCGTCGACTCGCGGCGGATTGGATTTTAAGCGACGACACGGTTGCAACTTGTACAGGGAACTCGGACCTGTTCGAGCAAGATGCTTGCAGACTTACTGGTGGCGTCACAGCGGGGCGGTTGTCTCGGAAAGCTGGCCAATAGTTGCATTCCTTTTCACTGAAAAGCAAGCATTTTTTCCGCTATCCTCCTCGGTATGTATGCTAGTACGGTCAAACCTGTTTTTGTGCGGTAGATTCATAAATAGCTGTAACAAATAATTTTTTAGAATATATTCAAGAAAATTTGTTATGCGGTGGAGAGGGACCGCAGGAAAAAAAGTCTCACTTTCTCGAAGGAGCGAGAAAGTGCTTTCCAAAAGAAAAGAAAATAATTAAATTACACATGGAAACATTTGGAAACAATTTAATTTCTCATTTTAACAATGAGACATTTCTCATTTCTCATTTCTCAATTTCTCATTTTTTTTTCTCATTTTTAGCACGCGTGTGCTATCTTTTTCTTTGGGAGTGTATGATCGAGCTCGAACACAGTGGTTACTCGATAAATGTCGACAACACGGGTCTGGCGAGAGACATATATCGTATAGGAGACACTATTCTTCATTTCTTGTTTCTATAGATGTCAGCAACGCGGGCCTTCCAGCCGCGTCGAGTATCGAGTATACCCCGCGATAGTGGGGATAATTCCACGACATTTATCATCCAGGCGACATATATAGAGAAACCACTGTATCGCGGAAAAATTGATCACTGTATAAAACCGCACGTGAACGCACAGCAGAAAGTATGTTATTTGCCCTGGTTAAGTCTTCCAACAACAAACTCTGAAGAACGATCTGTTTTTTCAGCGATTCAGTGAGAGAATATCCCTAACAATAATTTCCAAACATATAAACGGTACTTTACGCAGCCACTGCGGCTCTGCGCGTGGATCAGGGTGGTAATCCGGAGGCAACGAAAAAACCGAAACCCACGTGGCCGCGCAACAAAAACAAACAAACAAACAAACGGATCGAAACATCGGAATAATCCGATAAGTCGATGTGCTTTCTCCGTGCGCTTAACGAATGGAAGCTCGTAATCGTTGGGAACGACTGCGAACAAAGGGGCCGGCGCTTCGTGACGAACGACTGCGCGAACTTTCGCGAATTCTTGCTCGAGGAAACTCTGTCTCTCCCTTCGTTCATGGATTAGTGCTTCCGGGAAGTTTCTGAATGGCGGAGTCCCATTCGAACGGGCGGGAACGGTGATCAAGCGGCTTGAACGACTTGCGAGCATTTATGGAAATAAATTTAGATGGGCAAGAACGGCGACTGCTACCAACAACGTCGAGGAGGACGGCGTCGCGTCGCGCCCGTAGCGCATCCGCCGTTGTACGCGGCAGCCGGAGCGGAAGTTGCGCCGCGTCGCGTCGTGGCCCGCGAATTTCTGGTAATTTCACAAAGTAAGGAACCAACGGCGCGCACAGAGCAAGCCGGCTGCGGGGGCCAGTCGCGTGCACGCGCTCGTGATTTATGAAACGCGCCGTAATTGACTTGCATTACGATGCAAATCGCTCCGGTCACGATACGACTTAAACCGGCTGTCTCTGATTCCTACGGGAAAATGGAGAGTCTTCCCTCTTGTTCCTTCTTTTTTTTTTCTCTCCCCGTCTCTGTCCATTCCCTCCTTCTATCTGTCCGCCTTTATTTCTCCTTTCCCGAGGTCTTTGTACGGTCTCCTCCTCGTGGTGGTCGTTTTAGGCCGAGCAAAATTAGTTACAGGTTTCACGGCTCCTGAAGTATTTGCGCAGCGCCGCCGAGCTCTCCGTCCGCTTTCTGGAGCACGCCAGTCTGCTGTCAATAAGGCTTGAAACCGCCTATCGCGTGCTTCCTCGCGCTTCTGCTTTCTGCCCGCCGCGAATATTTTTAAACTCGTGCGCGAGACCGGCGCAGCGATCCGTTGCCGTTTTCGAGCCATCGCGGAATAATGGCCGTGCTGTGTTTGTCGCGGAACGTCACAACCGGCTCCGCTTCGTTCGGCGACTAACGTGACATCGCGGGAACTGTCTTCTTTTTTTTTTTTCTTGGCAAGGGTCTCCAACAACCACTCGCGGAAGCGACAATACAACCGAGCAACCTTTCTCCTGACTCCGTCAGAAATGCCGACTTTGAAGTTTCGTTTTTATTGCGCACCTGCAGCCGCGCGAAGATTTCCCTCAAATTATGTGCTTGCGGTAGACTCCTGTGTAACGGGGGCGAAAAATCACTTTTGAAAACAACCGTACGCGTGTACTTTATTTAGCGGTGAATGTTCGGTAACTTGTGCAGGCTGTTAATAAAAAAAGCATTCAATATTTACATGGCATGCTAGAACGCATTGTGCTGAGTAAAAAAGCCTTAGTGAACATAGGTCAGAAGGTCAACCGTTTCTGACATATAAACATTTCTGTTCGGCCTTTCGCTATTTACAGAAGATTTTCCGATGCACAACTAACTGACGCTTGAATTAGGACATTCAGAACGCGGTTTATAAACAGTGAAGCAAGAATCGCATGCGACGGAAGTAACCTTTTGACCTATGGCTTTTTCAATCAGCACAGTGTGTTCTATATACCATATAAATATCGAACGATTCTATTAACACCATGTGTAGTCTTTATGTACGGAGGTCTACTGTAATTTTGAAAAGTTGAAAATTATACAACAGTATTTTTAAATTCTTTAAGTGATTTCACTGTGTTACATTAACAAAACTATTTACATCTCAGAAACGGCTGATCTTTCGACCTATCTTTACTAAGGCTTTTTTTCGCAGCACAGTGTGTTCTATATACCATATAAAGATTGAATGGATTTGTTTGAACACCCTGTATACAATGGATTAATGAAATAGTTTTCTTGAAAATGTTTCATTTATACGCTTATGTTCTATTTTAAAATCGAGCACGAACTTCCGCAATCATTTAGCAACAGGGCCAATGTTTGAATTTGAATTGTGTTCTAATTCTGGAAGTGTCAGTTAAAGTATCGAAGGATAGTACAGTGAATTCTCGATATATGTCAACAACACGGGTCTCGTTAGCGTCGTGTATCGTCCGTGCCGTCCTCTCGAGCTTCGCGACCCCGCGGTAGTGGGGATAGTTCCGCGACGTTTATCGTCCAGGCCTCGGCGACATATATGGAGAAATTGCTGGACTTCTGAAAATGTCGACCATCCGATCTCGCGTGTTTTGGCGAGTCCTTCGAGTAACAGCCGTTAAACCGTTCGTCTCCACGGGCGAAGACAATGAGGCAGAATCGCTGGTAGTTAGGTGAGGGAAAAGTTTCCTCAGAGACCGATCCGACCGATTTACCGTCAAAGAGTTTACTTCTTTCTCTTGGACGTCGGATCTATCGCGTTTCCTTAATTGTATCGGCCGCTGTCCGCGAGACGCGGACAGTTTCTCGCTGGCGGGTTCGCCGGGTTCATTTTCACGTGGGTCACGTGGCCGGTCCGAAATAAAAAGACCTGAAAAAATCAGCCCGGGGGCTCGGAACGTTCCGGCCGACCTGCGAGAGGCGACAGATTAACACGTTGACGCCGGCGCGGATATTCGCGGTCCGTTCCGTGCGGCGGCGCTTCAACTAGCGGTCCGCTGCATGGGACGGCGTGGCACCAAATTATACTGTTTACCCACACAACGGGGGGTCAGGCCGCCCCATGGAACAGACAAGCATGGGCCACCGGTGGCCCATGCCGGCGTCAACGTGTTAAACTCGTTTCGCCGAAAACTAATACGCGCGATTGAATTAAAATGGTCCTGGGAAAATGGGTCATCGGGCCGCCGAGATTTTTCTCTCATCAATGTCTCGATCCTTTGCGGGCTTCATCCCACGTTGGATTTGTAATGCTTCTGTGCAGCCTTAGCACAATAAAGACGATGTTACAATATAATGTCTTGAACGGTCAACTGTGGTTACTCCGTTTTCTTGGGATTCAGAGCGATAGAATGTTCGAACTTTATTTATCTTGCCATCGGGAACATACAAGTGAGCTCTTTAATTACTGTACTGTAATTAAAGGAAGCTTAATCATTGTGTTGTATACAGCCATCTTCGTAGAGCTTATTAGTTATATCTCGATCGTTTGGGAGTTGAATGGCCATTGGAAAATTGATCAAGAATCCCGAATTGTAAAAGATTATTTGAAATAACACCTTACCACTATCAATTGTTCTGGTGCTTTAATTCTTTGCACTCGGGGCCATCGATTCTAGATTCATTATGTCCCCTTAGAGGGGAGTAAAATGCCTCTGTGGAGTTAGGGTAACGTTCATTGATTCTTTCGGCGTTGACACTGTAATCTTTGGAACTCTAAAACCTAGAATTAAAGAAAAATAATTTAATAAAAATTGCTTGTTCAGCGGAATTTTTTGTTACGCCAGTCGTGGAGCTTTTTGAAGGTACCGTGTCGAGTGGTTATCGAGGAGACAACGAGATGCGCGAGTACGGGGGCATTTAAAACACGGCGAGGAAAATGTCGTTGTCCTTATTGTGGAAAGAAAGTTTCGACGACGCCTAGCGTCGGCGGGGCGGCGCGGCGCGGCGGTGTCCTGCGCTCGAGAGCCGCGCGCAGTTTTTGTTGTCGCGTCGCGTTTCACGGTGGAACTTACGGAAGCGGCGGCGACTGCGATGAATTATTGTGCATTAGGAGCAGGCCGCCGGCTTTGTCTGAAACTACAAGAGGGGGACACGAAGTTAAAGACCCCGTGTCTGCGGGATTCCACGTCCGACCGGAATTGTGCGAAAAATAACAAGCCGCGAGCGGTCTCGTGGCATTATGAATGGAAGGGTTGGTCTGGGCCGGGCCGGGCCGCGGGGCTGAATGAACGAACGAGAGCTTAAATTTACAAGTTTTTAACGGGTGCCTCGGCACGTCGGTTCCGCTGCCGCGACTAATTCTGCCGGAGCCTCTGCCGTTCGTCGCATTCATCCGAACCGGGCATTCAAACACCCTAATTGTCATAAATATCAGGAGCCGCGCGCCGCGCTGCGAAGCGCCGCGTCGTCGCAACGAAATTAATTTGACTCGATCCGACAGCGACGGGAAAACCGAGCAAAAAGAAGATCGGGAAGGGGGAGGAAAAATGAAAAAATATCTTGGTACGCTCGGCGAAGAGGGAAGAGAGAAAGGGAGATAACGAGTAGCGGAATGCGATTCGTGAATAAAATCCATGCCAATTTTCAGCCGGATTTCCTAGCGGGGCTGTACGCCGGGTACCGAATGGTCGGTGCGCGTTGATTGCATACCTTATAACCGCAAGAAAGGATACAATGTTCACACGGATATGCACTTATCCCGACGAGGTGAGCTACGAGCGCAGTCGCAAATAATCAACTATGCCAGCCAGCCGAGAGATTTCTCAACGGGACCTCTTCCTTCGCAGCCCTTGCGTTTCCCGTCAACGTATAAATCGTCGAACAACATTTCTCACCTGTCCCACGGAGAATGCATAACTTACGAGCGTGCGCGTGCGCGTAACGCGTGCCCTCGCGAAAACAATTCGAGATCCGCCAAGAACCCGGCCCGAGGAAGAACCACGCCGAACGGCGCACGTCCCACGCTCGATTCGATCCATTATGGTCATGTTGCGTGGCCGGGGGATGAGTAACTTCGTTAAGCACCAAGCATTTTAACCGTTCCGCCTTTCGTGATTCGTTCTGCGTGTCGCCGCGATGGAAGTGTGCAATTGAGGCTGTCGTAAAGTGTGAATTGTACAGGCTGATTCGCTAGAAACGGAACGCTTGAGCGACTTAACTTCTCGAGCCTTCGAAATGATTTTTTCACGATAAGGTAGAGTCACTACGTTACCGACAAAATTCGCCGAAAAATGGTTTTACGTGCCTCAACTTTTCGTCCTTATATGAGAATATTTTTCCCCGGGAAAGGGCTCGTTCGAAAGAGGAAGGTTCAATCTAGCGCGCGCTGATCATGCGCTGACGACATGATGCAGATATTTGGTAATGCAAGTATTAGAAGTGGGCATTTTTATGGCATTGGATGAGTTCTCTGGATGAAATCGAGAATAGCGCGCGCTAAAAAATATCTCCAACTACAAATTCAGCTATATTTTGTTCTTTTTGTATTTTGTAAGACCCATCAGATCAGGACTAAGAAGGATCTTATATGTATGTCTGAAGGCTGCGAACCTGCTGACTTTGCGAACGTCACGTGACTACCCTTAAAAGACTATGAACAAGTGCTAAAGAAATTAGAGTATACGGGTACGCGAGTGCTTAGTTCCCAGTGTAAAGGTCGGCGTTAGGTGACCTAGGCCAAACATCTGTTATTCATGCTCACGGTTCAGATATCAATTCCAAGTGCACCGAAAATCTTCTTAGCTTTCTTTTATCCTTCTTACCTTCACGGTCTGCTTCATACAAATTTTTCTCTTTACACTCCCGATACTCAGGTTATACGATCCCAGCCTCTCTTTGCTACACCTATACACCCTTTTCATACGTATCCTCTGTATGCTACAGCTTGCTGCTTCTGGCATATCTAAAATCATATTTTCTCTTTTTCTCATACATACGTATCGTGAAAACTTTCGTCTGACCGAGTCTGTTTGAATCAACTATGCTTTTCTAGCTCGTCAAGTCAAGTGCAAATTGTTTAACCCCTTGCACTACTATTTCTTTTCAGATTCTAATGATTATAAATTCTTCATCGTTCAGAATTTCATGGAAAGAAAAAGATTATATTTATTGTACACCTATGTCTTCCCCAAAAGGATATATATCAACTACAACAAAATAGACTCTTATTTGGGTTTAAAGGAAATTAGTAACATACATATTTATTAAAGTATGTTTAGAATCGTCATCACGAGTCTGATTCGACATTGTGGAGCAAGGGGTTAAGGTCTATTTCTTCAAAGAATTTATATTCTTTACAAAGAGTACAGTGGTTTCTCGATATATGTCAACAACACTTGCCAGTGACATATATCGTCCAGGAGATACTACTCTTCGATCCACGCTGAACGTAGTACCCGATTATGTTTACATTGCTCGGTGTCCGAGGCCTCTCCAGCTTCGTGGCCCCTCACGAGGTATTTACCGACATATATCGAGAAAAGTCTGTGTTCTTAACAAGATTATTCTCACCATGAAGCAACACCGATGACAATCTCCACGTAGAATCGACCGAAGTCTGCAAAAATCAAGCCATAGACTCGACTCAGAAAAATTCATCAAACGTCACCGTAGAAGCCTGCGACCCCACAATCGCCTAAGCGACCCAACAGCCTGCTAATTCTTCCGGGTGCGTTCGAGGATCCGAGCCAATGGTCCCGCGAGCATGGTATCGCCAGACGGCGAGACGCGTCCGGAGAATTCCCTCTAAAAATAGCCGTGCTAAACCGTCGACTTCCGTTGTCTGCCGGTGTCTTCCCCGGGGCGACAACGATCTTCCTCTCCCCGTGAATGCTCCATTAATCATTCAGCCTGCTAATGGTCTGCGAGAGAGTAAGTCGAGGCGTGGACGAGGAGAGCCTGGCGACACTTTAGAATCTTGCACGTGCCTTCCCGCGCGCGCGCGCGTATTCATTGCGAGACGCGGCGCATAAGCGAGCGAGTCGGGTATCGTAAAGGGTGGATCGCAAAAGGCTCCTTTTCAGACCCGGGGGTCCCGATTCTTTCGCTCGGCGTGTTCGCAGGAGCTGACAGAGCCGAGGGGTTAACGCGTCCTCGACCATGATCGAATTCCACCACACGGAAACCGAAAGCGATGCTCGGCCCGACCCGAGCCCGACACGGCCCGCGCCGTTATCGCGCCGAACGGGGGGACGATAGAAGATTATAAAGAAGACGGGAAGCTAATCGCGACAACGAGGGGCGCCTGGATATTGTGTCCGCCGGTTGAAAAGAAGACGACGTGCGAGGGGTAAAGCTGAGGAAACGGAAGGAGAGCGCGAGCGTGTTGTTCACGGTTACGTTTATTGCCGCTCGAGATAGCATGATGCGTTCGATCGTTAGGCCAGGCCCTGAAACGGACGTCTCACCGCCCCGGGTTGTCGTGTCGCCTTAGAAAACCCTCGAAGGTCAAGAGGTCGACGACGCGAGCGGAGGGTCGAACTTTTTGTCCCGGCTGATAGCTCCGATGAAAAATGGAGAGCCACCCCTCGCCTCGATTAGAAACAAGAATAT
>CM052115.1:11143481-11155082 GCA_028454245.1 Halictus quadricinctus | reverse complement strand
ACGTCACCTACGATTATTTCCATCTTTCGTTTACAGCTAGGAGCTTGTTAATTAGTTTATTAAATAGCAGTGGTAATTTTAATCGCGAGTTAATGGAGGAAATGGAGAAATACATACTTCGTGCAACAGTTAACAGCACGATATTAAAAAGAACTACGGATGTATACGAGCGAGCGCAATGTTTTTCGCGCGCGGACAGTTTAATTCGTGAAAACTCGATTACGATTAGCCAGGAGGTATTGCCCCGGCTGCTGTCTCAATTTTAATGTTGTGTTGCATGCTTCGGTATCGTTCGGCATTATTGCCGTCAACGCGCGAATAACAACTCGTACCCCAGCCGGAGCGGCGCGGCGTAGCGACTTTAATTAACGATATTAGCGCATCGAGGTTGGAGCACCGTCGTACTTTTAGTCGTATTACGAACACCGTTAACGTTAAATCAAGTTTTTGCGAGCGATACGCTCGAAACCGAAAAAGAGAAAAGCGTCCCGCTTTTATTTCCGCGGGGACCGCGTTGTTACCCAGACCCGATACGCGATAACAAATTCCACGCATTAACCTTGAACCGTACGGCCACGGAGTACCCTATTCAACCGTGCTAATTACTGTAATTGATCACCGTTCAAGATCAATGTTCGGTTTTGCCAGAAATGCATAAAATCCGCGATCTACTCACACATGTAGATCTAGCGGTCTTCGGTCAGCCACGTGGGAAAATAAGCTCTCGAGGGAAAAGTATTGCACGTGCACGTTCTTCAAATATCCACAAACTTCGTTATTTTCACGAAATTCAAAGATAAAATTAAGATATTTATTCATAGGTTTATTCAATAACACGATAAGTTGCCTCAAAAGTGGCAAAAAGCAATAGAACAGAATGGAAAATATGTTATCGAATAAATCTATGAATAAATATTATAATAAATTTCATCTTGTGAATTTTAATTTCAAAACGCTGGGAACTTTCGTTCCAACCCGATATTTTTCAAGGCGCGTTTAAAGAAAATGCAAAAAAAGTCGATTTTCTCTAGGTTCTATACTCAATTTGATAATTCCGAAGAAACTCGAATGTTTCGATAACAAATCAACGTGAAACTAAAACTATGTGTTTGTAGCGTGGAGAGTTCTGCGAATCGAGGGGAACAGGTATAGATGGTTTAAATCTCCGTGATCGTGGAACGTCCGCTGTCGTCACGGAATGCTCGTGTCGATCAGCTGGATCTTTAAATGTCGAGCAATAACGATCCGAGCCGATAGATACGCGTCGCGACTGAAATATCGTCGAAAATAATTCAACCGTGCGGCGGATCGGTGTCGACTGGCTGCGACACGGTCGAACCGGGTCGCTCTAATAACATGAATAATAGGTGTCACAGAGGATGGTCACGCAATCCTAATGGCTTTATCGACACGACGTATCGCGGGAAACAATGTAGGCAGTCGGCGTGATTATAATCTCATAACGAAATAGTCTCGTTCATCTTCGCTAATCACGATATCCCGTGTTCCTGTGTTTGAGGAACTCGCGTGAGGGGCGCGCGAGCGCGCACGGCTTCGACAAATTGTTGGCAAACCTCTTCAATCGCCGCACGGCGAACAATACTGCACGTGTATCGGGGAACGTGCGCCGCAGGAAACGTTAACTTTCAACGGGATCGCTTGATAATTCTTATATTCACTATCTCCGTGGGCGGAGCTGGAAAATTGATACCGCCGTCCGACAAACTGTAACGTTTTCCACAATACGTACTATCTGTCTTTATAAAGCCTTTATATCCTCTGGAATACGAATCTTAGTAGAATTGCTCGCACATTTTACAAAACATCAGTGAAAGGGATCTTCGCAAAATACGGTATTGCGAACATTAAAAACACTGGAATGTTCGAACTGGGATTAACACTAGAACTACCGAGCAATAAATGCGACTGACGTATATTGCTAAGACTGTGCCCATTCAGACCTCATACAACTTTTATTGTATTTGGTTGGCAAGAAAGTAATTTCGGTTTTCACTAATAGATGGCTTTATGTTTTGTTTGATTGACATTTCATAACTGCATCTTTTAGGTTACTTTTGAAGCAAATTACACGTAATTTCTTACATATAGTCTCTGTAGATCTCTTCGAATTAACTTTAAGTTGTGCCAAGATCAATCTATTTAATTAGGCCAAGAAAATATCCTCGATCACAATATACACGGTGCACACCTTCTCTCAACTTCAACAGCCGTTTATATCAATGTGTAACTATGGTAACTTAATAATTACATACACCATTATATTCGGGGAGCTGTCTCCTAACCTTCAATCCTAAATACTTCCTAAAATTGTCATTTCAATTGTCAAAATTGAAGGTTTCTCTTCTCTGAATTTTTCTTCCTTTTCTGAGGTTGACGCTCTACTGAAACAATCCAGTAATTATTACAAATTACAACACACGTTGTCGGCTTGTTTAACAAAATGTACGAACAACTAACATCTTTTGGTGCAAGTTTACCCCGTTGTGTTGGTCGGAGTTTGCCCGAGTTCTGGAGAATTTCTTTTTATTTCGGCCATAAACTCTGCACGCGAGGTACAGAGAGAAATTTGCTGGAAATTAGAAGCTCAATGTTACGGTCTCGAGCTTTGACTTTACGCGGCCGCTCGGCAAGTCGTTCGAACATTTTCTTTACGAGGTGTTCTTAGTGTCTCCGTTGCGAAGTCGCATCCTCAATACCGTCGCGCGATGAGGCAATGCATTTGCATAACGATCGCCGCTATGGAAACGCAAACTGCGCCGTAAATAGTCCATCTCGAACTGATCCGAACAACGCAGTTACGTGTCTGCGACGTATCATCCCTATTAGCTTCGCGATCTGCCGGACATGGCCGGAAATCAATCAGCGTTTCGCTGTAAAAGTCGGTCAACAGGTTATATGTCAAAGCACGTTTCGCCGCGACTCACGAAGATACGCGTGAGTTCTTGGAATGTGAATGCTAATAATGCGTTCGTCCGATGCACTCGTGTTTATGGTCGTTCTTAGGTATTCAACATTCTTTTATCGTTATGTCAGAATTCTCGATAAATGTCACCAATATAGGTCCTGTAACCGAGCTTCGTGGCGCCTCGCGGGGTACAGTGAGGGACCGCGGTAGTGGGGACAATTCTGCGACATTTATCATCCAGGTCTTGGCGACATATATAGAGAAATGACTCAAATTGAAATTTGGGACTGAAATTGAAATTTATTTCCGTCCTGAACGCGTTGACTGCGTAATCTTAAAAATCTTCCAGAAAATTAACAAAATTGAATCAATGAAACCAAAACTGGAAAGACGAAATTAATCATACTTGTACAATATAATCGACTCGACCATATCACAATAAAAATTAATTTATTCACCTTTTTCAGAGAAATAGTGTAACCATACACGATCAACGTGACGTGTTCAAAGTGTTAATATGATTAAAGTAATACGAGAACGTCTTGAAATTCTTACAATTGTTTCGTAGTTTCGAAGACAAACGAGACAGTTCAAGTTGTGCGTGTAGCATAGTTGCAATTGGCTGTGACAACTGCTTTCCTCGTAATGGAATAAAGCAATTAAATTAACTGATAGAGCATACCATTCGTTGGACAGTTCAAGAATGTATTCTGTATCGGATGCAATTGACTGTGACCGCTTTCCACGAAATTAAATATAGAAATTAAACTAATTGCCGCAATATCCATTGGACCGAATCTTACAACGTCCGCGGAACCGGTAATTCATTCGAAAAGTTGAAAGCGTAGAATGGTAGACACTCGGCAAATCAATGTAATGTCTTGAACGCCTGCTGGATGATAAACGAGCGGGGACCGAGAACGGCGTGCGATTATTTACAGCCAATCAGTGGGAGAAACCTATCTGGCGGACAGACGCATAAACGCTCGTAGATCGCAGCGATTGACATCGGGGATAATCGAACTGACGAAGCAGGATTGATAGAAGGACGATCGACGCTTAACGGGATGGCGGGCGGCGAGCTAACTGCGCGTCGCCACCATTTCCTCCGCTAACTGGAATTTCTCCTTGACGACGATCCCGAGATCTCACGCTCGTATCGTGTTCGAGGATCATGCTCTCGGAAAGTATTGCTTTTAACTCTGATGACAAATTGTAGCGCGAGAGAGTACACGATCCTTCGGATTCTGTAAACGAGTCATCGATTTGATCTGTTACTAGACCACCGAAAGCGTTCATGCATTAACTCTATCTCAGGAAATCAAACATTTTTAACTTTTTTTTTTATGTAATCCTGTAGATTTTGCCGAGAGAATCCCATTAAGCGCATAACTTTTGAATTACTGATCTCCTAGAATTGAAACTGGGATTTTCGGAATTTTCTCGCCAGAATCTACAGGATAAGGTGAAAAAAAGTTAAAAATTTCTGGTTTCCTCAGGCAAAGTTTAACCTTATTTTGTGGGACAGCTGCACACTTACAGTTAAAACTCAATGTGCCAGCAACACAATTTTCAGGTTCCAAAAATGTGGGGAGGGCGGGAAATTCGAAAGTCTAACCTGGGAAAGATAATTGTAAGAATTCTGAAATACGGAGTGGGTATTTTTGAAGAGGAGTATCAGGTTGTCCGAAACTCTCCATTTATTCCACAGCCACGGGAGAAACGAAACCGACAGCTTACATTGCCAGACCCGGCAGCTACGGTCTCGCATCGTCGACTAGGACGACAGACGTCTCACCAACTACATGAAAATCCCATACTCGTACCTTGCACTGTGCTGCTGAAGGTGCTGCACCAGAGGGTAGAGGTCGCTTCACAATTGGTGGCCGGTACCGATCGAACATCTAGGAACACAGAAATTTCACAGAAACTTCTAGGAAAAGTGTTTTTCATTACGTAGACCGTGGATCTTTATGCAAAATAAAAACTGTCTCCATCGATCGCAAAACATAGAAAACCAAATAGAAATTTCGTTTCTATTTTAATGACTTTAACCTCTGAAGTACGGCGCCCCTGTCCGCAACTCTGTCTCCCAGGGACGGCGCGCCTGGCCGCGAAAGCCACGAAAGCCACTATAGTGGTTCGTACCGTTCACACTGATGTTTTCCACGGAAACCACTATAGTGGCGTACCGCTCAAACCGATGCTTTCCACGGAAACCACTATAGTGGCGTAGAGTGGCTTAAGAGCTCTCTTAAGAGAGAACTATGTTATTAATTGCCTTTAAACCGAAATCAAATTCTATTTTGGCCTTGTTAACGTACAGCTGTTGAAGATATAAATTTATTTTATATTAATTTAGTTTCTCGAAAGCGCGGTGCAACAACGGCGAGAATTATTGCAAGGATGCGCAACTGCGCGAGGTGCAGGTGCAGGTCGGCGGCTGCACTAACCTAGCCGCGCGCAATTCGAACTTTTGTTGCCGTGAAAGGCAGCGCGCGAGGAGGTTCGGTCGCGGGGCGCTTTATTAAATTCGCGGAAACTGTTCCATTTAAAATTACATCCGTATTAGTGCGGGGCTAAGCGACCGGCCGGGGGGCATCCGAATCAGAACACACAGGCGGCGCTAAACTCCTTCCGCGCAAGTTCGTCGTGCCCGTGGATCGGGAGCACGTCGTGTACACGTCGACGAGCCCGAGCGTTCCTATTCGGTTACACGCTTAATTATCCTCGACTGGTTGCGAGTTTCCGGCGCGGAGGCGGGCTTCTCGCACGGTCTTCTTGCCCGGGATCGTTTCACGGTCGCATAATGTTCAGCCCAATTAACTGACCTTTGTGTACTAGGAACGACCGAGCTTGTAAACCCCTGGCCCCGAACAGTCGGTTTCGAATTTGCTGTATATCTCTCGCTCGAGCCACCAAAATTAATCATTTCAAATCGGCTGCGCGGAATTCGGAAAACAGTCGACACGAAACGAATCGTCACACTATAATCAACAGTAAAACTTATGGCCCACCTTAACATTTTAGCACATGTGGGTGACGGAATTATTTGTCCTGGTTTTCAAATGAATTTTTACGTTAATATATTCATTCTACCAAATTTAATCAGGATCTGTGAAATGCAAGAAAGCTGGAGGACTACTCAATATCATACATTTAATTTTTTTCAATTTTTATTTCATTAAATAACTTACTTTGACGGCCAAACTAGAAACCGCAAGAATTCCATAAAATTAAAGTGTTAGTAGGCTTTTCAATAATTGTGCTCTACCATTTACTTTTTTCGTAGCTATTTTTCTCGTATATTGTCTTCCAAATCAAGTTTCACATTCACATTTTCACACTTTTCGCTTTTAGTTTATATTTTTACACTTGTTAGTATTAGTTCTCGTCCCATTCACTAACTGTATATACACTATACACTATACACTACACTACACTACACTACATTACACTATACACTACTATATATATATAGTGTATATATAACATGTAGGCATACAATATATATATTCTATTGCCGTTTTAAGCTTTCTCGGTAACAAAATCATCGCACTCGGTTCGCGGTTCTATTCTGTTCTAGTATCTTAATAATAATACTCTCCAGCTAATCGTATCACTTTACTTGCCCTCAGTTCGTATCCCGCTTTTAATTATCATCCTCTCATTTTCCGGTCAGTTTCGTTTGCCGATCCCCCTTTGGGGTGCTTCCCCTTCCCTTATCGAATCGATCCCCCCACTCTCGATTTTCCAGAAGTGGTCCCGCTTTGTGTATTAACCAAAATTCGGCTGCTCGGGTGGGGAGATAATTGTGCTGTACCTAAAGAAAGCTTACAAATCTCCTGTGACATAATAATCCCAAACGAAATTATTATAATAGATTACGAGTGCAATGTTGCGACCTGTTCGGATGAACTAGGCTTAACACCGGTTTCTCCGCCAAAAATGATGGTAGAAGCCTTGATATTCGAGCACAGTGTATTTCTCGACGCCATTCTTTTCGTCGTCGTTCGTTTTTCTCCGTTTCGCACCTTGACGGCCGTAAGGGAGGGTCGGAGCGGAGAGACGGAGGGGGACCGACGGGGTAGCTTTATATCCGCGGCGAGATAAGAACGTTACTCGCGACGGAGATTTACATGGGGTGGCGTGAAATGCAAGCGTGCCGGAATCCGGGAAACCGGGCCGGAATGCTTGGGTTTTTTTGCCGGGCCGGAAACAAGGGTCCGCGAGCCACCGTCATTCCGATCTTCGCGCTGCGTACACCGGACGAAAGCTACTCCGCGAAAGATTTATCCTCGTTAACGGTCTAACGATCCCGGACGACCGTTGCTCCGGTTCTTCCGCTGGTTTTTGGTCGGCCATCCCGAGAAACGCGATTCCTTGCGTGACTTACACGCTCTCTCCGACCCGCAGGGAATCGAACCAGGTGTGTCCGTGTGCTATCGTGCGCGTGGATGTGCTCCACCAGCGAAATGTCGGACTTAGAAATGTCGGGGGAACATGTCTCTCTGCGAACATTCGCAGCAGGCCTCGAAGTGTTCGGGCCGTGTTCGCCGTTTTTGTTGCACCGAGAGAGGCAACGTTGTTTGCTTCTTTCGGCTGGCACCCTTCGGTGACCTGTTTTCCGAGGTCACGGGGTTTGTCTCACTCGTCAACACGTTGAACGCCGCACCAGTTGTATGTACACTGGCTCGCGAAAGTGTGAGAACGCCCTTTAAAATAGTATAACCTTTTCTATACTGGACCAAACGAACTGACTGTTTTTGAGCAATTAGAGGAATTGGTTTACCGAATGACGTGCGAAAAAGATTTTCAAAAAATTGCAATCGCTAGGAATTATAAGAGTTAATGAAAAAGGCACTAAACTTTTTTCTTTGAGCCTTTAATGAAAATTTTAAATATGCGTTTTGTAGATCTATGTTAGTTAGACATCGAAGGATGTTCGAATCTGTGGATTTTAAGCAGAAACTGAACAAAAGTCGTGAGAAACTACGATTTTCGCTACTTTTAACTATTTGTAGCTCGTGTGTATACTAATCGATTTCAAGCTGAACGCATATTTTAAATTTTCATTAGAGGCACAAATACAAAAGATGTAAAAAGTGCCATTTTTACTTTCTCATGTATTTCTTACCAATTGCAATTTTTTCAAAATCTTTTTCGCACATCATTTGGAAAACCAATTCCTCTAATTGCTCGAAAAAATTCAGGTCGTTTGGTCCAATTTAAGGTAAATTATACTGTTTTAAATGGCGTTCGAATACTTTCGTGAGCCTGTACACTAGCTTTATGGGACCCGTAAAAATGACAGATTCTGATATTTTTAATTCACGAATATTGAGATTGTGAAGATTCATCCATGAGGAACTGCTTAACAAATTGATTTCTTTGGGTATGTATTATTAAAAAAATGGCTACAAAAGATGCATTCATGTTATTTTTATAAAGTGATGTAAAATAGTTATTTTTAGTGCTCCGTAAACCTAGTGTTAACTCAGGCTTCTGTTGGTCAAGAGTTCACGTGAATTAAATATTATTTTAATCTTTACTATTAAATGGGGGTGCCGGCACTTTGTGTTCTCGGCACGTCGTTTTTATGATTAATAAAAATCGTATTAATTGCAAGACACAAGGAGCTACGTAGACATTCGTTTCTTTTCTCAATCATTTTATACAGTCGGTGACAATACAATCGCATTTTTAATTCCTGGATTGCTTTCATCGTTTAACATCGATGTGCTCAATTTTGTCACGAGTGCATAAGATCCGCAAGTTTATTCGTCACATTGACCAACTTCGTGCAAAGTTCTTTGAATTTTCGAGTTACCGAATTTCCCTTGTCGCTTTTTCTCGGATTCGCTAAACTTCTTCCATTTCGCGGAATTTTTATGCTTGCTAGAATTAATTTATATGTCGTTAGAGTATTTCTGTTTGCATAGTGTCGTTATTAACTGTGGTGGTTAAAGCGAGGGCTCTTAAACTCGAAGATTTATGCCGGTGCGCATATTTTTAAAAGCTCGCGTGACCCTTCGCGATCTTTTGCTACGAGAGTTTTTCGTCGGAACGTTCCTGTCCACCGTTCAACCTATAATTAAATGTTTAAGGTCTTCTCGATTTTCTCTCGAAACCTTTTACTCTTCATATGGTACATTCCCGATGTCATTGGTACACACGCTGGTACATACACGATCTCCTTCACGCTCGTCAAACCGAATCATACGTTACATCATTCTCGCGATTGCTTCGATCTCATCGCGATGAAAAAATCTCGCTGGAAATCACGAACGTGATATACCTCTCGCGCCATCGCGTATCGATTTCAACGTGACAACCTTGGGCGCAACTTCGACTCCGTTGCAGCACATAATGCGGTGTAATTAAAACGAAGTTACCGGCAGTTTAATGATTCCGAAATCTCGCTTTCCGGGCGAACGCTTCGAAATTAAATCCTGTTTTAATTAATCATACGTCGCGGTGCCTGTCGACTTTTCGACCGTGCAATTAAACGCGTCGCATTACGCGTGGCCAAAATAGAAGAGGCCGAAGATGGTCGCGTTATCCTCATTAACATTTTCAATTATTTGCTGCCGTATCGTTCGTTCGCGCCCGTTAAAAAGGTAACGGTGCTCGATTCGGCGGAACTTCGCGCGATTTCGTTCTTCCGACGTCACGCGCCCGAGCTAATTGTAATAGACGGACGCGGCCTAAATTAGTAACACATTTTAATTGAGTAATTACCGTTTTCGGGTTCGTTGGATCTGTTTAATTGACACGCCGCGCCGGCACGCTCGCCCCGGGCGCAGATTAGTTATAACGAGAACAGCGGCCCGTATCTGGTTGGTTCCATTCGTGTCCGAAATTACGCTCCTGGACGAAACTATAGCGCGCGTGTGCTGTCTTTAATCTTCCGAAGAGTACATAGAATTTCTCAATGAAACACACAGGATCGTAATTGTCACGTTATTGTCAAATAAAATTCACCTCGATGGCTTTCTGAACAGACAAAAATCCTGGAGGCGAAATGATAGCACATTTTCAAAGTTTGCACATACAGGGAGGGGGGGGGGGGCAATAACTTTGTCCACCTTAAATATTCCTATATTTATTTCTTCTTTTTCGTTGTAATAATATCAACCAATAATACAAAAGTTGCACGGTATAGTATTGTGATGTAAACATTTCTTGTATGCACGAAGGCGTATCGGAAATTTCAAGGTCACCTTGGAAGGAACCAACGATCGAACGTCGTCCCTGAAAGGTCAACAACGGGTATATTTATGTTCTTCGAGCAGCGTTCGCTTGCTCAGGAAGCCAGCGAGATGAATTTTATTTATTAACGCATTCCTTCTCTCATCGTACCGATTACGATACTGTGTATCTCGTTCAGAAGTTGTACGTATTTTTCCAGAAATTAAAGACAGTGCTATCATTTTGTCCAGGCGTGTAGGAAAACAGTGCCGGCCGTAATTTCCGGTTCTTGGCCAAACACGGAACTGACCCGGCGACTTTTCGCGCGGTTCTAATTTCGCGCACGGTCCCCGTAAATGTCCTATAACTTGCGGCTTCCAGTCATTTGCATAGAATCATCGTTACCCGGATTACTTTCGTGCGTACGCCCCTGTAATCCTCTTCCCCCGATCGTCGCTCTCTTTTTCGTTTCTCTTTTCCCTATTTTTCCGCGATGAACGTTCCACGCGTTTATCTCGCGTCTCGCAAAATATCGTTTAGTCCGCTGTTGAAGATGTACACGAGTCCTTCGAGGTTTTAATTAAAGGCATACCCATTCTTGTTTCAACGTCTTTTGTCCCAGACCGTGAAGTAAGCACGCGTTTGCAGACGAGCGCTGTTTTTAACGCGATTTTCTGCCAGTGTTATTAATGAATTGGAGAAACTCCCGGCACAGCAGGATGGCAAAATTCACATAAGAATCTCGCGGAAGAATTGTTCGTGAAAGCTTGGCTGTCCGCGTCGCGAAATTGAAATAGGACTTTTTCAGAAACGGTGAACCAACGCTAGAGTTATAGCAGTCTTGCGAATCGAGTATAGAATAAAGATTGAGATACGCGGGAGTTTATACACGTAACAATACTGTAATATTTACCGTTCGATGCAACTGAAAAATAACAAAAAATAATTAATCTTTGATGCCACAGAATTTTCTTTGAAACTGATAAAGAACATTTAGAACGATAAGGAACGGCTGAAGAACGATAAAGACACATTTTTATATTTTTAGTACTACAGTAAAGTCTCGATCTAAGCCGATCGGAGGTACACGATCTTAGTCGGGTCGGGTATATCGGTGTAAACCACTACTAGTCCAGTAGCAAAATTTCTTTATTTTTCATTATTTTTTACGAGACTTCCCTGCAACTTATTTATGGCATTTTTTTGATTAAAATTACACTGAACACGATATAATTCCCAGGAGAATAGCAGGCCTACACGATCTATGTCACGGCACGGACTCGAGGATTGGGCTTAGATCAAGACTAACTTATAACTTGTTACATTGTACTATAGTACCCGACAGAGAATTTTTTGAAAGACTGAAACACTGAAACAGAACGGAAAAGTTGACGATGTACCGAATGAATATTAATAAAGTAATCAATGATCTTGCCTTTTAATCAAATATCCAATAATATTCTGTTCACCGGCTAGTGAGAATG
>CM052115.1:11125138-11139771 GCA_028454245.1 Halictus quadricinctus | reverse complement strand
TCAATCAAACAAAACATCAAGCCATCTATTAGTGAAAACCGAAATTACTTTCTTGCCAGCCTAATATAACCCTCACAGGGCAGATCGTCCAGGGCGGATTAGAGTTGTGACTATTGGTACTGTTACCGACAAATATCGTTAGTCTAACTAACTCTTAGTAAAGTGCAATGATTTATTCCGCCACTGAACAGGTTGCTTCTCTCTGCATCGTAATGACTACGATACTGTATACTCGATTCGGAAATGTTATGTAGTCATCGAGAAACTAAAGACAGCACGCATGTGACTTTGTTCAGGAGCGTAGCTTCGCTTCCGTAGCCCTTTCGCCGAGGCGAGCAAGGACGAGCAACAGCAAAAAGTTTTCCTCGGAGATAGGAAAAGCGGCCCTCGTAACTCGATTCTCTTATCCCGGTAATATAATTACCGTTCCCGTTGATTCTGAGATCGCGGGAGCAGAATAGGGAATGGCTAATTGCCGAACGGCCGCCAATTTGAACCCTTTGTTCGCCGCTCCGGCGAAAGGGTTCGAAGGAAATCCAACGGTCTGATATAATAATTACCGTCATTGTTACTTACTCTCTAACTGCGGCGTCCGGAGGAAACTTCAACCGCGCTACCGGTGATGTATAAGTTACAATAATTGGAACTTATTCCCGAAATGGAAGAGAATTTCCTTGGCTCGGTACGTACTCGCCGGCGAGAGAACAATCTCCGACAAAAGTTGGATTATATGCGAAACTCGATTACACGGGACTGCGAGACGTGAAGAATTAGCGTAGGTATAACTCGGCGGGACGTTAGAAATACTCTAGCTGAATAAATCGTCTGATTTGATGGAACTATGCAGAGCCGTCGATTGTTCTTCTGCCGGTGGACGCTCCGAGAAGTTTTCTTTTCAACTTGAATCATGCGTCTACTACGAAAACAGAGTACTGTACACTCTCAAGTTTTCTACACGAATTCATTTGTGGACAGAAAGAAACTGGGAGATAATTTGTTCATTATTTGTTTGTTTCAGGTACGTACTGACCAGATGTGATAGCTTTGCTTGTAAAATAAAAGGTATGTAATTTTATGACTGCAACGTGATCGACGAAACTCGATGATGTAAATTCTATGAAAAAAGTTGCCAGTGAAATGTTACGTTTGATACATATGTAACAAAATATTGACTATTAATAGGAGGTGAAAATACAAAAGTTTTTCAGAACAAAGAGATGAATGCCTGTAATATAACCTGTCTGAATATAACCAATAAATGTATCTATTTAAAGCCAAACTTTTATAAAGTGAAACATTACGTTTCTGTTTTGAAATGACTTCTTAAGCAGCATAATGCGTCTAATGTAGAATCAGACAATCTACTTCTTTTTTCTTTTCTAACAAAATCTATAACCGTAGAAAAATTTCTTTCATTTTGTGTGGATGTTGGCTTTATCGTATACAGAACATCCAAACGTTGCTAAAGATTGCAACAGTTATTAAATAAATTTTCACATTACAAACATGCATACGTAGTAATATGCAATTTGATTTCACTGAAAATTCATTTCCGAAAATATGTTATAAAATAAATGAGATTCATAAGAATTTTCCTAGCTTTAAATTTCGCGAGAAATACTGGAATTTCTCCCTCGAAATGAGAAATAATGAATTATAAAATTTCTCGAGAAATTCTCGAGAAGGAACACTAGTTCGAGGGAGTGCAAGGGTTAACAGTGAGAATTGCATGAAAATATTCGAATTAATTCGACATATTTTATTGAAACGGCCCACTGCGCCGTTGGCCCGGCTAGAAATGAGAATGTCGGTGGGTCGATGGGCCAGGCGAGATAACAGGTTCCATCGATCTGCCGTTCTCCTGAATCTTGTGTTCCACACGACTGCCGTGGTGCATTGGAAGGAAGCGTGCAATGAAACGGATAGCGGGTCTCGCGAAGACAAGTCTATTATCAGTGAAGCAGACCGGAAATATCTCGACGCCCCAAGCTACTCCGTGCTACGGTACGCGTCCACGGGCTGGGGAATCCTCGGCTACCTACGGCAGCATTCCCTTATCTGGCCGCATGGTTTCGCGTAAGCAAGGCAAACGCCGTGGAATCGAAGAAGAATACGAAATTAGCGCGGTATTTCACCCGGTGGTAGCCGCTCTGCTGCACGGCACAGCGCAAAAAGCGCAACTGTTGCGTTTTCCGCAGAGGCGGTTCGAATTTAAGGAGTCACCGGTAATAATTCACCTCGATGCTTTCTCCTCCCCTCTCCCCACCCTCTCTCTCTTTTGTCTCTCCTTTCCTCTCCACGCATTTGCTTAACCAGCGATTGTGCTATTACCGGAGCTGCAGAGAATTCGGAGCGACTGAAAAGAACAGGATAAGAGAACGAGAAGGCGAGGGGGACGAAGAAACGGGAAACGGACGAACGCAGAAGCTGGATCGTTGACGAAACTCTCTCCCTCTCTCTCTCTCTCTCTCTCTCTCTATCTATCTCTCCGCTTCCTACGTTTTCTCCCGTGGGCGTAGAGGCAAACGCCGAGAGGCCGGAAATACAAAACAGGAATGTCAAAACGTGACTTGGTCCCGGCGAATTCTGCCTGAGCCCGCCGAGCCAGACACACCGCCGCGAAACAATGAATAACAAATGGAAATTGAATCGCGGTTACTAAGCTGAGCGCGTATCGGATTATCTTGTTCAGACTTATGAATTATTAATGCGGGCGTCGTAACATTCTGCGGGAGGTGTACCAAGAAAATTGTTTTATCGGCCCCGTGGATCCCGGCGCCGCGTGTACGCGTCGCGACGAATCGGCGCGATCGTCCCGAATCGGGAACCGTCGGTTCGGAATCGGAAAAGTCAATTTTTTGAACGTTTTGAAAAAGTGTCGTTAGTGCACTGGCGAATTTTTGCGCAGTCAAAACGGATTCGCATAGAGACTGTTTCACCGAAAGCGTTACAAACCGATATCTGCGAACCTGTTAATAATATCGAAGAAATGTTTTTAATCCCACAGTACGGAGGGACTTAGTATGTAATGAAAAAAACGTAGAACCCCCTACAAGTGTAAACATTCATTTTAGTGGGGACTATGTAAATACATTTACCATTAAAAAAATTGAAGTTACCCTTCCTTTTACAGTTGGAGGACTACGTTTTTTATTGAACACTTTTAAAAGTCTCTCCGTACCGTGCAATTTAAAGGAAAAACATTTCTATCGTTAACAGGTAATCGGCTTGTACCACTTTTGGTGAAACACCCTGTACGCAACAAATATTCGAACAATGTACAAGAAATATGCAGGAAATATACAAACATTATGCAAGATATGTATACAGGCTGTGCCAGATAAAGTTTTACAAGCTGTTTTCTCAGAATGAAGATATCCAGTTAATTTTGTTTTTTAAATTAAAAGGTTAAGAAGGGCTAATATTTTAGTATGTATTACATGTTTTGGGGGAGAAAGAGGGGCCCCAACATTTTTTCAAATGGAAAGTATTATTAATAGAATAGTACTTACTTGAACGAGCTTTTTGTATTGCGCATAGTTACAGAGTGAATCATAGTCTCATATCGAACCAAAGGAAAATTAAATTGGTCCCGAATTCTTTTCCGTTCTTCGCAAAAATGAAATTTTTCATTCACAATGACAGAGTGAATCATAGTCTCATAGCGAATCAAAGGAAAATTAAATTGGACCCGAATTTTGTTTCTGATCTTCGCAGAAATGGAATTTTTAATTCTGTCGAAACGCTTGAATTGATCAGAAATGAAAGAAGAAGCCATCTTTGGATTGCCAGTCGTTAGTACAAAGGCATCCCGGAACAATCAACGTGGGGCGAATGAAAGCGGATACATCCCTCTTCGAATCGACCCTATACAAATTCCCGTTGGATTCTTTTTCGCAAAGCTCCGACAGATGAAATGTAAAACATCTCGTACCGGGAAAATATGCAAGATACTCCTCGACGTAACAATTCAAATTTCCCGCTGATGATCGAAGAATAGAATTCATTCTGAGAAAAGACTGTCGCGCAAATGGATCTTCCGAACAGTTTGAAAAATCCTCGGCGTCCGGGCGAGGCAGAGTGCACTTAAAAGTGTAATTGAAAATCATATTAGCGGAATGGCTGCTCATAAATTCTTCTTAAGTTATGGGGAGAGATCTTCTTCACTGGTCGGGGCACTCCGACACAGATATATACATTGATCGTGCAATTAGCTTGCCTGCATCCGCGGCTGGTCAATTATTCCGTTTCTCGTTCTGGCAGAGTCGGCCTGTCTAAAAAGTGCATTGTGCCCTCCAAC
The DNA here is from genome assembly GCA_028454245.1 of Halictus quadricinctus. Taxonomy (NCBI): domain Eukaryota; kingdom Metazoa; phylum Arthropoda; class Insecta; order Hymenoptera; family Halictidae; genus Halictus; species Halictus quadricinctus. The sequence continues at coordinate 11,135,471 of CM052115.1, read as the reverse complement.
GCTTAAGACCACCGGGGCCATTGTGCTCGAACAGAAGTTACTAGACTGCTAACCGCTTTCGTCACGTGCGCTACCGGCTGACCATTCCCACGGCCGCCGCGACAATTGTAATTAATGATGCTAAATTAGATCCGAGAGTTCAACTTCTTTCGAAAGCCTCTTAATGGCCCGGCAGACGGTATTATCGTCGCGCGGTTAAGCCCATTACGGCCCGCGTCAAATCGCCGCCGGTCTCGACACTGTCGTTTCCGTTCGAATTGTCCAATTAACTTGAACGATAGATAATGGACCGGTGCTTCTATCGCGTGCTCGCACAACTGGGTCACTGTTGCTCATCGCTATCAAATATACCAATGCCTCGCCGTCCCGAGTTACCATTCCGAAGTCCGCATTGTTATTCTTATTCACCAACGGCTTGGCTTACACTTCACCGTAGCGCCTTAAGGACCCTCTAGCACGAACAACTATGCCAAATCGCTTGTTCTGCTCCAAACAGGGAACAATTTCTGCGGATGTCACGAAAATCAGATTTGAACGGCGATAAATGACCTTGAACGACCTTGAGACATGTATGTAGAACGAGCCTGACTAAATGAGAATACACAGTTCCATTCGAAGAAGCTCAGCTTGTTTAACATGTTCTTTTCATTGGAGGTCAAATTTATTATTTTTGGTTATGTTGATGTTTCAGCTTCTCTTCCAACCTTTCTTTTATCCTCCGCAACTGTTCTTTTATGATTTTCAGAAGTAATTTCTCTCTACTCGTCAGCCGTTGAGATTAATCATAACCCTCGGATGATAGTACTAACGTCTATTCTGACCCAGTTTATCAATGGCTTCGTCCAACTCCTGAGCTTCTAGCCTACTTGCGTTCGCCCCAACAACGCATACGTTGTATACGAGTAATCAGGTCTACACTCCCAGTCATAAGTGCCCAGGATACCGAGAAAATTCATATAAATTAACAGAGTTGCGGCAATCTTACGACAATTTGTAAACTCGATTATTGATTCGAGAAACTCTGTTTAATCCGTGCTACCTGAAAAATAGAATGGATGGGTTACTAAATCATCTGTAACTTGATTGAATAAAATTTGCGTCACGTGAGAACAACTTCATGATTACAGGAAAATTTAATCAGAATCAGGAAATAAGCGTGCGGATACTTATGCTCGAGGGTGTACGCTTTCTAGAAGTCATCAGCTCCGAAAAAAATCGCGGTCTGAAAGGAACAAGAGCATCTTGGCTCTCCTGTCCCCAAGGACGTTTCCACTCGAGCACTTTTGGCTACACGGACGTTAAGAAACCCATTAGCTGAACTGCAGGCCGGGAGCCTACATCATCAGTAGAATGTATGGAACGCGTTTGTAACCGGCCTTGAACAGACAGTTCATTTGCGTCGGACTATAGCTAGCCTTGCCATTGACCTCGCTAACCCGTCTTCCTCGTTCCTCCGCCATTCCATCCTTCGTTCCCACTTGAAAGCCGCCACAGAGCACATTTCGCGACGTCGCAGTCTGCGTCGGCCTTACAGGGTCAATATTGGCTCCTGGACTTTGAGTCATGGGAGGCCTGGCCTCGGCTACCAACAACCAAATCAACAGAACTGTTTTATTGACCACGCCGGCGGAACAATAACCGTGTGTCCCGGTAATTAGCGAACTTTCACCGTCACCGGGGCCACGGCGACGTACGCCAACTTCCGCGCCCTTTCACCTCGAACTTTCACGCAGGTACCTATCTAGATTTAGAGTCACCGTGTACAGGTTTTGCACTACAAAATTAATCTTTATACATAATTGTTTCGCAATTGTAAAGTCCAACGAAAAGTTTTTCAGGTTTTGGCCAGGAATGGTCCAGATCAAGGAATTAGCTGTTCAGAAAGATTTTAGCATTGTTTCAAAGCCATAGCAAAGGAGGTCATTCCTTTCTTTTTGATAACACCTCGCATTTCTAACACATTTCTTGCGACCGAGGAGGTTTGAAACGTGGAATTTCGTTTGAGCGACCGCAATGCGCTCGGACAGGAGACCGAGGGCAAAGCCGAGCGACACGCGAACGACGCGACGCGACACGACGCGACGACCGCCTCGCCTCGCCTCGCCTCGCCTCGCCTTTAGCTCGGCCGGTAATTACGAAGCGACAGTGCGGAATTTGTATGCACGCACACGCGCGCAAGCCGGGCCCCGGCTCTATTTGGCATGCTGCTCCATCGCGTATTTACGCGAGCCCCGAGCGTTAAAGTGAATTGAAAATTTTAGCGGTTCGCGGAGCCGAGCTGAGCCGAGAGCCGTGCCGTCGCGGATTCCGCGACAAGTCGCCCGCGGATTCCGCGCCGCACGGCCGCGATCCTAATCGAGGCCAGACAACCTACAACTTCGCCGAGCTGATAACTTTCCTTGCTCGCTCTCGGGACTCAAGGAGTTCGTACTCCGGCAACTACTGTAATTTTCATAATGAGATCCTGCGTGTCCGTCAGCGTAACGGAAAATTCAAACTTTTTTAAAATAGCGGCGGTGGGGCTTGTTTTATTCAAACAATTTCGACCGTTTCGGACTCGGGGGGTCAGAGTAGTAGTTCCTAACCTTCCAGGAACACCTCTCTGGCCGAGCTTCTAACGCTTATATTACCAAATATCTGCATAATCTCGGCAACTGCTGACCAGCGCGCACTAGATCGAACCTTCCTCTTTCGAATGATCCCTTTCCCAGCGCAAAATATTCCCATATAAGGACGAAAAGTTTAGGCAAGTAAAACCATTTTTCGCCTATTTTTGTCGGTAACGTGGTCACTCTACCTTATCGCGAATCTACGAAGTCTTGAGCGCCGCCATTTTGGATTGAAAAAGTACAAAGAATTTTGTTTAGTTACCTCGAGATACGTCGTGTCCGGTGCTCCAATTCGAATTTATATTAAATTATTTTTTCCATACTGAAAAAGTTTGATCTACTGATGTTTTTGGCCCGTTACCGTGACCATCCTTCTCACACCAAAAACACCTCGTTATTTCACTAATTTTCGATCGGTTTCTCTATTCACAGTTGAAGAACTTCGTTCTCAATAAAAAGAAGTCGAGTTCAAAGTTTTACATCTCTGGGAGGTGTATCGTAAACGAAATTCGCTCGGTCGTCGATCGTCCGCGGAAGGTCAAACCGCACTCAGTTTCAATGTCGCCAGATTAAGACTTGTCTCCCACTCTTCTACGACGCCATTTCCCAATTTCCTCGGCGGCGAGCATCCCCTACGCTTCCGTCACTGCCCGTTCACGTGACGCGTTCCGCCTCCGTCGTGCATGTGTCACAATGTCACGTGACTAAACCGGTAATAACAGTGGCAGAGAGAGATAGAGAGAGAGAGAGAGAGAGAGAGAGAGAGAGAAAGAGGGTAACTGTGTGCCCCTCAATTTTCCCGGTCTGGCGACACTGCTCAGGTTGTAGCCAGCTCATGCCAGCAACATGGCAGCTAGGTGCTCCGGTCTCTTTCCGCGTGACTTCCAGCAACTTTCCTCCAGGCTGCGCTAAATTATGTAAGAAATAAACAGCCCCGGCCCCTTTCTCTCTCTCTCTTTCTCTCTCTGCTCTCGCTTTCGGCGTCGCACCGTCCCCCTATCCGTTACGAGGCGTGTTCGCCAGACCTCCAGCATGATTAAACTGTGCTCCCGGTGTTTTGGCAGATTTTCAAGTGTCTACGTAGCACGCTTGCCAGTCGTAAGCGGAATACTACGTCGCGCGCGCGCCGACACGCTCGGGCCCGCTTGAAAGAACCTGGCGAGTTGTCCGCGCGCGAACTCGCTCGCTCGCACGCGCGGCCACTCGACTCTCAATGAATCTGATTCCGTTAAGATGTTTGTGGAGCCGGCGAACCTTGCCAGCAGCAGGGTGTGCAGTTTAATCGCGAACTCACGGCCGAGGAATTTCATTAATTGATTGTGAGAGAGAGATAGAGCGAGAGAAATAGTTGCCCGGCCCGTAACGGTTCGAAACACGCGCGCGCGACACGGAATACGTAATGTCCCAGTCGATGGATCGTATTAAACGGCACGTCAGAATTTAATTCATACCGGCGGCAAACTGATGGTACCGTGTCCGTTCATTCGCGATTGTTGTTCTCGATTTGTCCACCTAAACATTCCCTTTTTTAATCGTTTGACCGTCGCGTCGAAAGTTTAACCCTTAGCACTCGAATGGCGACTGTAAGGCGCCACTAAAAATTGCTGTATCATTATTTAAAATATTTTTTACATTATTATATCTATTTGTATTCAATGAATTACTAAACACTTCGGTATTGTATGAGTAAATTCCACCATTTTCGTACGTATAACATGAAAAAGAATATATAAAAGGGAAATATTCTAGGCCGGAAGAAATGTTTCGTTTTGGAGTTAAAATAGCTTCGACTGCAAAGGGTTAGCATAATCAATTACATTGCGATTGAAAACAATTTTTTCAAAATCTTAGATATGAAAAATTCACTTCCGGCCAGATTTTCATGATGTCGCGAGGCCTGCGCGAAACAGATCACCGATTGCTCGTTTTCGATGTCCGCTTCGCGTTTCATCGGCGCACTGTAAACTCCCTAAAATTCATGTCGAAAATACAAGCGCTCCTTGGAAAATTGAAATGGAAATTTGGATCCGCGGAAATTGAAACACAGCCAATAGCGTCCATCGCGGAGATGAAATCGTTGCAACCCGTTAATGGCCCGAAAAATATAGGTTCATATAGAATACGGTGGTCGGCACCCGGCAGCCCATCCCGCGGGAACGAATCAGCGAGCGGGGAAAATATTAAAAAAACAAAAAAAAAAAAGAGAAAATAAAACGCCGCTCGCGTAGAGTCGTACGGGAGTTTAGTTTCAATAACGAGGTGGACAGATTGAAATCTTATCTGTCGAGCATATTTTATTCGTCGAGTATCGCGTGTGTTTGTACGTCTCTGTGTGTATGTGTGTGTGTGTGTGTGTGTGTCTGTTCCGTTGCGATTTTACCTCCGGCTAATGCACACAGTTCTGTAAAGCAACGAGCAGCTCGAGTATAATTAAATTCTCGGATCGAACGCCGACTCGTATCGAGTTACGAATCGAAACCGGTGGATATTTCATATGCGTTGGCACGTGCAAATATTGCTCGAAGAGCGCGCGTAAACATCGACTACGCGCTGCCAATTCGGGGGCTCGCGATTAGGGGAAATAACTTCGGAGAAAAATACCGGCCCCGCTCGATAACGTTTAAGCGGATAATGCGCTCGAGCCCGAAGAGTATTTTACATTGTTTTCCCCGTGAATCACCGGACGGATGCGCTTGTTTGTTCGCCGCGTCCGACGAACGATTAGTCGTCGATTGGCCTGTCGCGATTCCGGCCTGACGGATTCGTAACTTACTGCTCTCCGCGTTTCACTATGGTTTTGCGCACGTCTACAGTGCCCGCGTGCCTTTGTTAAAATAATAAAATCGTCTCTCCAAAAATTGTATATTCTTTTATGTACTGTTTACTCATAACGGCCGCATCAACGTCTAGATCATCAGCGACCACGTTGTACAGTCTAATTACAGTATTTTAACACGCTTGCTACCAGCGTCGCACATGTGAAAAGATCATATTGATTTTGTGCATGTCGTGACTTAAAATTGTAACGCACAGAAAGATACAAAAATTTAATTTCTGTGGCAAAATTTTTTCTCATATTTTACAGTAGGATACATTGTATTTAAGAGAGAGTTGCAATTATGAAGGCTGTAGCTTTTAAAGTAATTTTAGAAATGTGTATTAGCTAAAATCCCACAAAGATAAGTATAGTATATATAGTAAGATGTATGCAGTAAAGTCTCGATCGAAGCCCAATCCTCGGGTCCGTGCTGTGACATAGATCGTGTAGGGCGGCTATTTTCTTGTGACCGCGAAAAGGACAGAAATTCTCAGTGCATGGTCATTAGTAATCTGCGGCTCTTTATGCAACATAAAAAATGGCTGCATTCTTCACAAGCTACAGAGGAGCTACAGGAAATTATAAAATTTTATTTGATTTGTTTGAATGTTTTGATCCTTTCAAAGTACTAAACCATTCTTCGTGGAGGGAACATAGTCACCGTGTTGAATGAAGTATGCTTTCACCAGTATAACTCCGTTCCCATGGTGACTTCCACAATAGGTTCCGTCTGTGCGCTAAGTTTTCAAGTTTTCTTACAAAGTAGACCGTTTCGTAAAAACAAGAATTGTTTGCGAACTTAGTTTTCCCATTAAGAACTTTGTGAAGTTAAACATGTAATAAAAATCTTATTAAATATAGCAGGAATAATCAAAGGCAGAATATTTATCAGCAATCTTGTAATAAAGTGAAAATAACGATAATGCTAATGGGAAAGAGTCGTCAAGTTTTAACAGCGTGGTTGTTGCAATCAAAATTTATTATGAAATGATCTATAATAGTCTTCTTATATAAACTGCTCCGAAGCTTCTTTGTAATGCAAATAAGAAGGATACGGCAAGTGGATCATGGTAACGAATTAAAATGTTACGATGCAGTACAGCTAAGCGAGTAAATTGCTGTACAAAATGGAGCTGTTTAAAGAACATAATCATCCTTGAATAAACAATTTCCAAACAACAAACAAGATTTCTGTTTCTTCAAGCATTTAACAAAATTACTATCGTCGAAGCAAACGTCTTCATTTATTCGCGAGTTTTTCAGGTTCTCTCGAAAGATTGTAATTTATACGCAAAGATGAAATAAATTTCTTAGTGGTTCCTTGGTTCGGGCTCGATGGACTCGCGGAGGAAGTTGTTATTCTTTAATTACCAATTAACTCTCTTGAGGTTCTATCATACAACTTGAACGAGTTCTTCTCCTCTGTAATTCGTAATCGCTTCGTGTCCTTGAACGTCGTCGAGAAATCTTGATACTGCCTAAGGGTTGATAAAGAAAGGATAGTAGTGTGAAACGGTGCGTTTGTTCTGATCAGGTGAAAAGCGTCGGTATCCATGTCCCTCGGGTGTGTCTGTGCTGCATGTGCAAACGTTCGTGTGTGCACGCGAGAAGGCAAGCTGGGATCAAGTGCCATTTCCTCAAGATTTAGACTAACAGCGGCGAGTGTCGCTTTCCCTGGCAGCCGGGACGAACAATGTGTACGTTCAGGCTCGTAAATAGAGAGAAAGACCGTGTGAATTCCGCTCCGGCGTGCCCCGCCTCAATTTGCCGCGTTTAGAGCTACTAGCGCGTTAACAATGTTCGTTCACGCGGCACGAAGCGAAGCGGAGCCGAGCGAAGCGGAGCAGAGCGAAGCGGAGCAGAGCAGAGCGAAGCGGACCGGACCGGTGGCCAGTTGTGTTCGCGCGGGATCGGGGGGGATTTCTAAACGATCCTTGGAATTCGCCGTTTCCAACCCTTTGTGCGGGCTGCGACCAATTGTGATCCACGAATCAAATTGACACGCGAGCGGAACGGTCCGAGCAGTCCACGGTTGAAAAGAACTTTCAAGCGGGAATTAACTTTCGCCACGAGGAAACGCAGTTCAGACGGAACTTATTTAACGCCCGTTTGTCTGCGCTCAAGCGGCTCCATCGAGATCGCTTCAAGAACACCTACTTCTGTCGAGCTGTCGATTCTAGCCGCCCCGCAATTTCGTATAATCGCGGCAAATAAACGATTCCCGTTCCTCTCGATTCTATCTCGATAATATTTCGATCGCTTTCCTCGTCAATTCATAAAATACGCAGTTTAGTGATTAAACACATTGATATTTTAGTGGTCTCGATATTCCTTACAGTTCAAAATTTCTACCAGTTTGCCACGGCTCACTGTGCGGACAAATCGCCTATTTTTGGGCACTTCTCTAAATTTGGTTATCAATATATATATATAAGACAAAGGATAATATTGAGGACTTTCCAGGAAAATAACCAAAATGTGGTGCTCTAAAAGAAAGAGGTTATAATTTACATATGATATATATATATGTATACAGTATTTACAAATATGCACAATGGTTTATTAATTACCTAAAAGAAAGAGAAACGACAATTAAAGTCTATTCTCCTCAATTACTCCTAGATCTATTATTTTATTTATCGCTAATTATTTATCACTTTAATCTTTGCACATGTGCTGTCTTACATCATCTCTTTATATTTTTGATCTCTCTCGTTGAGCATCGATATATATCGATTAGAGGGTGCGCTGAGCTAATAAAGCGCGGCTAATTTGAATTAAAGAAAGTATCCTTTCTTTACATATATATATATAGGTAATTTTTCATAGAAAATGTGATGCTTGCTGTGACACTTGGTATCATATTAACGTTGTTTATTGGTATCATAATTTAGTGCACGATTTTAATTACTCACCGATCGACAGGATATCGGATTTAGCGATTAATGATCGTTCAACCCCGGATTTTATGAATTTATGAGAATTTCGAGTGTATGAAATATAGAACTGTTAAATTTTCCGGGAGAATCGAAAAGCTCTTGTTATTTTATTTTCAATTTATTCAAATTTCTACCACGCACATCAATTTCTATTTAACCTTCGTCGCCCAAATTTGGTTCCAAAAGTTCAAATTTCAAGATTATATAAAAATTTCTCAAGCGCAAAAACTTGTGACACATAAGGCGACGAGCATATTCATGACAACTAATATTCAATTCAACCCATTTTCCATCGGAAAGAATATTTATTACAAAAAAGTTCCGATACTGCGATATCAAGAAAACGGACCTAATTAATTTGTCAACTAAGGGTCTCATATTACGACAGATGTTACTCCGTTTGATTACATTAATTCGAAAGAGATAAGAAAATCTGAAGTTTCGTGCACATTAAGATCGTTGAGTTCGTACTAAAACATAGTAACAAACGTTTGAAATTATGCAACAATTCCTGTCTTCCACAAATGAAATAATGTTACCGAATGACTCGGCAACATTTATGTAACGCCGCTGCTTTAGAAACTCGACCGATGTACTTCCGAGGTAAACGAAATAAAAAGTACGACTTACGCTACGAAACAATGGCCGCCATCGAAGCGATCGTTACGACCGGCACAATTCAAGATTAATATTGACTTCGAAATCCGTGAAGGGACAACAAATTTATAGATCTTCGAGTTGACCAATCCCGATGATCCCAAGAGGCGGGATTAATTTCCAGAAGGCGTGTCGCGGACGTTTAGCGCTGGTTGGATTTACGATGCTGCACCAGCGAGTTGGTGAATTATAGTCTGTATAGAGCACGGTCGAATATTTTCCTTCAACTTCTCCAACTAGTGAGCGACACACAGTATTTTCAACATACAGTGATTTCTCTATATATGTCGCCGAGACCTGGACGATAAATGTCGCAGAGTTATCCCCAATACCGCGGTATATATTCCGTGAAGCTCCGTGAAGATTGTAAACATAACACCGCCCCAATATGTCTCCTTGTCGATACACGACGCTGGCAAGACCCGTGTTGTTGACATATATCGCGAATTCACTGTATGACGGGACAAAACCAAAATCATTTGTTCGCGTCACCTCTAATTTTCGACTAGTGGAATTTCGGTCTTTTCAACGCACTGTGCGTCGTCTTGCAGCGACTGCCTCTCTGTCCTCTTCAAGAACGGCTCGTCGAGTCCTGAGGACTCGAGGGCAACGGAAGGCGGCGCAAAACCCTCCGGGAATCCTTGTTGCACGCGTAATCCTTCCAGCATCCATGCATTTAACCACCGCCAGACGATCGTGTCGCGGAAGACGCGGAAAGGGACGAAGGGACGAAGGAAAGAGGACTCGGTGGCAAAAAGGCGTCGCGTTTCGGAAGCTGGTCCGGGAGTACGTGTTTCTGTTATCGCGACGCACATCGGGTAATCCTCGCGCAGCTACGGAATTTTCAGTATTTCAGATTACGGTGGTTCTCGAGGACGGGGGGACGCTCAGGCCGCGGGAAATCCTCGAAAAGTTTGCGCGAGAAGAACCTCCGGCAGATAAGCCAGCGTCGGGGCTAGGGGATGGAAAAAGGGCGCATTTAACGCTCGCGGAAGGAGAATCGCTGAGAGAGAGAGAGAGAGAGAGAGAGAGGGAGAGAGAGCTCGGCCGATAATCCTCTCGTTTATATTACTTTACCGGCGTGTGCGGTTCCTCCGCTGTGGCATTCTCCGCTGCCGACGTCCCCCCTCACCGTCCACCGCCACCTCCGAATGACAATAGACCCCTTTCATATTCCTCGGACTGACAAGACGAAGCCGGCCGCCGACTTTGCGCGACGACGCTAATGAAATTTCTGACGCGAGACGCGCCGACGACAAAATGGCCGCGACCAAGTGATCGACGATGATCCGTATCATCCTGAAGTGATG
>CM052115.1:11102157-11125038 GCA_028454245.1 Halictus quadricinctus | reverse complement strand
ATTTTGACTCGTCCGGTAGTTCTAGTGTTAAGAATAAAGATGATTCAGAGTCCGTCCGGCATATTTCTCTTTAACCGAACCACCAAACCTTCCTAGAATTCTAATCAGGCACGCAGTTCCGGAAATAACTCTGTAAATCTCTATTTCCGGTAACTGTTACACAGAACCAAAATTCCCGGCGAATATCATTTTCGATTACGGTCCCCTTCTCGGTTCTTCCATCGGATCCGTAACAGCTACTTTCGCATTTCAACGGGTCTCGAACGGTTCCAGAATCGACTCCCGTATCGAATTTAGCCGTTCCCACGATCAATTAAAAGGAATTGCGCCGGCGGGATCGAGCGTCGCGGGAATATCTTCGAAAGTGGCTCGGTCCGAACGGAGCCGCTTTGAATCGCCATTTGTTTTTCATTATGACGCTCATTCCTCGATGAAGTCACCGTTCGGTGCAATAATCGAATCATCGCTCTTTCGCCGGCCATTTGCGAGCGCGAATGTTAATCGAATCTCGGCCGCTTCTATCCCCCTCCCCTCCCCTTGTCCCGAAAAAGAAATCGATGTCGAGCGTACGGAATTCGATGGAGCGATGGCGTCGACGAGAAACGACCAGGGTTGGAAAAAGAAGGGAAGAGAGAGAGAGAGAGATCAACAGGGAAAAAAGAGAAAAATATTAGAGAAGGGAGGGGGAAGGGAGGAAAAATCACCGCGAAATAGCTGCGACATCGTCGTCTGTGCAACGGCCCTTCGATCGGCGAGCTGAAACGATCGGAGAGAGCACTCTTCGCGCGAAATAGGCGCGGGCCACCGGTTCCGAGATGCGCAACGGTAGTTGATTTCCGGCAATTGCCAGCTCGGATCGGTCCTTTAACTTCCGGTATTTGTCGAGCTTTCAGTGTCCATTTTCGAGCGCTCGAAAACGCCGCTGACCGAAGATAGGATTTACATTCTCGCGCGATACGTCACCGCGTGTGTGGGAACGCTTTAGTTGATTTTGCGGTCTGATACGCGGTCCAGTCGGAAGGGGAATTTCGCCACACATTCACTACCCGCCTGGTCAATTGTACAACTAGAACAATGCCGCTGCACCTTCGCGCATCGTTGCGGCAGGTGCAACGGCAACACCTTTTTACCCCCTTTATTCTCTTTCAACCTTTCGTCCTTTGTCAGCGAAATTTTCGGTTTATACGCGCGGCATGTTTGAACTGTTCCGAGACCGATTTTTTTTGCAGGGTATCTGTATTTAACCCTTTGCACTCGGCGCTATTTTCATTCTAAAACTAAATTTTTCGTCTTCGAATATTTTCATTTTATTCATACGAAACTGATCCGATTTCCACATATAATATTTAAATGTTTAGTAATCTATTGAATAGAAATATTTTTCGCAATTTCTTTGAAATAATGCCACAACAATTCCAGTGGTAAGGGTTGATATGGCACCAATGCAAAATATTTGTTAACTGCCACGTCAGTCACATATGACTGACAGTGATTTATAACTGGGTTTAGAAATTCATTTGTGTTATGAGATATCCAGCTAAACCGAATTTTATTGGAGTCTTTCGAATTCAAAAGGGTTAAGACAGCATCTCCTGTAATACATTTTAAATTTCTAGTTGTGGTTTCATTAATTAAATTACTCTGATTTTGTAAGAATTTCTGGGCTTGATATTTGGCATTTAACGTCTTCAGTTGTCTCTTTTATTATTAGGTCGTCCCATAAGTTCGTGCCGTGGATATGTTTATATTATTCACCATTCAAAAGTATTGTAACACGGTAAGTACCGAATATTCCCAGAGATTCTTACGAAATCAGAGTAGCTTAATTAATGAAACCAAGACTAGAAATTTTAAATGTATTATAGGGGATGCTGTTTTAACCCTTTTAAACTCTGAAGATCTTAATAAAATTCGGTTGATCTGGATATGTCACAATAAAAATGAATGTCTAAACCTAGGTACAAATGATCACTGTCGGTCATATATGACTGAAGTGGCAGTTCACGTGTTAATGAAAAACCGCAGAAATTTTATAGGGACGGTACGATGCTTTTGCCAAAAAGGTCAGAAGAGATTGTGGAATGAAAGGGTGATTACATACAAACAATCATTACACGAACGTAAGATGTATCACATTGTACTGTACAGTCAGCAATTATTTGGTTGTTCGAAAAGTTCGTATTGTTTCCGACTAATACACACAATGCAAATTCAAGCTAGTTTTTAAAAGAAAGCAACGATGCTCAGGAAGTAACAAAAGATTTCGAACAGGTGGTCACGTCGTTTGCATGTGCTCGTGTTGTCTAACAATATTGAACATACACATTGTGAAAGAAACTTCATATTTTCGAATATTGTTCAATGAAAATTGACTTGGGACATATGTCGTGGTGGGAAAGTTGTGCAAAAATGTACAAAATTCCGGGATCGGAACAATGGCGGCGCCCGGCCGCCGTCTTTTCATTTTCCTTATCGGGAATTGATCGGCGAAGAAAGTTATGAATGGTGCAGGTGTACGAGATTAGGCGGCCATTGCGACGACGTCGTTTCGATCGGGAACTTTTCTCGGCCAACGTTCGAGTAAAAACATAGTAGAACAGCGAAGGAAATTAGGGGGTCTCGTTTAAGTCCCGGTTAATTATTATCACGAAGCTCCGTGCCAGCGTTTCGCCGTGGTTGTTTTGTCGCTGCTTAACGCCACGTAATTTCTACTAAAACGTAATACTCCACGTGCGTTAGGTTCAAGAGGCGATATACTCTGATTATACTTAACCCATTCGGCCAACATAACGAGTCGGACCCGTGGGCGCTTCGTTTGGATCAAAGCCGAACGTTTGTCTAATATCGAGCTCGTTATTTCGGTCAGGTATGTCGAATTATACACCGACCCGTTTAAATATTGCACTCGTACGAACTAAAATTGGGGAATGCGTCCTGGAACGCTTGAAATTGTTATAAACGGATACGGTTTCGGATGTTTCTCGGGGATTATAGCTGTCATTCTAAAATTAAATGCATCCTGTTTGCGGACTGTCAACTTGTTGAGCTCCATTTTGTGTAAGCAGCGAGATCATTGAAAGATAAGGAGTCAAATAAAGATACAGTGCGCGCAGAAAGTATTTGTCACCGTTTAAAAGCGAATAACTTTTTTAAAAATTGGACCAAACAGCATGGGTTTCTTTGAGACGCTAGAAGGTTTAGTTAGTGTATAAATTAATTTTTATTAAAAACAGTAGGTTAAACTGTGATCGAAAAACGATGAAACTTGAACAAATTTTTTGTAACTGTCAAAGTCTTCCTTATAACGGTGTAACTGTGTTAAAAAGCAACGTGGCTGAAAATTTGAAGAAGCATCTGAAAGTAGAGATCACAAGCTTTCAGATGATTTTTTAACGATATCGATACAATAATTTTTGCAGGAGTTATGATCACTTGAAATTAAAATTTTCCGGGTTCGGAGAGATGTCCTTTAATTTTTTGAGGAGTGTATAAGCACGAGTATTTTAAGAAAGTTCTAAGAAAGTAAACTGTGATCTAAAAACGATAAAAGAAGCTCACATGATCAGATTACATGAACACCAAACGAGGTTAAAATATGTAAAAAAATGTAGCGCAGATTACAAATCGTGCAAAATAACTCTTAACAGGTCGTACGACCCCTAATGAAAGACTTACGTTCGTTAACGGAACTGTTAACAGTGGAGGCATACGCCGTGACCTTATTGCAAAACAAATTTGCGATACTACACGCGCTAACCTAGTAGCAAATGTACAGGAAAACAGTACACTGCAGGTATTGCCGTTCGCGAAAATAAACGAACTCCCGAAAAGCATTCTAAAGGGAAAATAACGAAACCAGAAGCAGTACAAGAAACATCGGTTTTTTAAATCCTTTTCCTGGTTCCCACACGTGAAACTGAAAACCACCAAACTCCACACGTTTAAATACAACACAAAAGGAATAAGAAAAGATCCCCGGGGATTATGTACAGGGATTAAAAGAACGAACGATTAAGGAAAGAATAGTAAAACGGGACAGACAGTAAAACCGTAGGACAGCATTTTCGCAGTACCAAGTTTTACCTTTTACTGACGCTAATAGATTAAGTCATAAGTAGACGGCGGATATTTATGTAAAATCAAACTGTTTTGCAACGGATCTGGATAGTAGGAGGTAAATAAAAATTAATTTTCAAATTGCAATCAAATCATTCAAACTTGTCCTTATCCCCTATATATTATAAATTAACGGACACATTAGATTTGCTGTGAAGAACGTGAAGAAAATATTATTCAGGAATATTATTCAGACACAGGTCGTAACGAGTTTCAGAAGTGTCTAATAAAATTACAGTGATTTCTCTATATATGTCGCGAAGGCCTGGGTGATAAACGTCACGGAATTATCCCCACTGCCGCGGGGTATACCTCGCGAGGGGCCACGAAGCTGGAGAGGCCTTAGACACCGAGGAATGTAAACATAACACGGGTATGTTTCCTGGACGATACATGTCACTGGCAAGACCCGTGTTCTTGACAAATATCGAGAATTCACTGTACTGGCCATATTTTTTGGTAACTCCTGGCACACCAGTTGCGATCCAGGCAGCATGAAAAGGTACTTACAGGTCTTATCGATCGAAGGGGTTCTTCTCCATCGTCGGCGCTTAATACGCGAAGATTGTTATACAACCGGTTTAATTACACGTTCCAGCGGCGCAGATCTGCGTCGGCACGAGAGCGGCACGCTCCTCGAGCATCCGGCCTCGCCCCAGGGAAACGTTATGGAAATTCTATTTGTTTTTGCGGAGAGATCGCGGCGCATTTCATTTACCCTTCTTAAAATTGCCGCGCGAGAAATTTGCCCCGGGCTGGGGCTAGGTCGGGAGATCCAAGCAATTTTCGACCCGCCAAAGGAGAAGGAATTCTCTCTTTCGCGCTCCAAAATTCTCTCTCTCTCTCTCCCCTCTCTTTTGTCCCGCTCCCACCGCGAAATACCATTTCCTTTAAGGGAGTATTTAACACATTGAACCTCGATGTAGAAAAACAAGAGCCCCGGGCCACATATTTTTATTCTCGGTTTCTCCGAAAAATGCATTAAATTCGTAAACTTTTGAAAAATATTTAACTGTACAGGGTGTCTCACTAGACCACTTTGATTTACGTCATTATTATCATTCGAAGTCATTATTATCATTATCGTGTTATTACTTTTTCCTGTAGGGGACGCGTCAAGGACTTATGAAGGTCAGCCCTGATGTTTCCAAATGGAACCGTATATTTTCTATGAATTAATTTATGCAGCTTTTTATTCTCCATAAAAAAGTATCGACAGTTGACAAAAGTATTGAAAAACGATTAGTTTAGGGGGTATTTTAATATACTCCGCACTATTCATTCTTGCAGTTGGAGAAGCTAACCCGAGCTTGCCACTGGAGCAGAATGCACCACCGACCATAAGCGTGCCTCCACCAAAATTGCAATTTCATCTAGAATCCATTATTTACAATCCTGTTTCGCAGGATACGATTGGTTTTTCGGAATTATTTTCCTTACAGGTCGAAAACGTGAAAAATGTTAGCGGTGCTACAGTTATGCTCCGCAGTGTAGAGTACCCTTCGGGTGCAAAGAGTTAATTTGTTTCGGGGTCGTAACGCGAGCGAAATAAGCAGCACGTGCGAGACCGTGGGCCACGCGTTGAATCGGACCACGAAGAGGGAAAGTGGGAACGCTCGGAACGGGGAGGGAAAAGGAACCGGGAAAACGACGGCATAACAGAGCGGCGCGAAGTGTTCCGCAGAAGGTTTTTATCGTAACTTTTTCGAAAACTCGAGCATTCTCGCGGCCCGAGAACTTCCTTGATGTTACTCGAACGCGTTGTCCCAGTCGACTCGCAAACGGTTATTGCCGGCTCTCCCACGGTTCTGCGAACGAACCAGAACACCCCCCCCCCCCCCCCCCCTCGCGAATCTAATTGTAATTTCATAGTCGCGCGTACCGCTTCCGACAAGCTACATTCGTTAGCGGGCAACTGCTCCGAAAAGTATTTGTATACCGAACCTCTCCCGGTTTCCCAGAGAATCGCCATTTTTTAGACTGTTACCGTCTCGGCACGGTACTTTCTTCGATGAAATATTATTGTTTTCGTGGCATAATCGAAATCCGCTGAGGTAAACGTCCCGGTGGCTCATCATGTCCCGGTATCCGGACAGTAATACCATTTATTTTTTACCTTACTTGTGAATATAATTAAAAATTAAAATCAGTAGCATAAAGCAGAAACACTCGTTAATATAAATTAAAATAATCATTACATAAAGTTAAAAATTATTAGTTAAAAATTATTATTTTGAAACATGTGTCGTATCTATGAAATCACGCTAATTTATTGAGGGAATATTTCGCTATATCCGATATTTTAAGTTACGAGAATGAATTAATGAAATGAATATACTTTAATATGTAAACCGTATATTCGAACGTGCAAGAAAAGTAATTTTTTTACTATAAAGTTATAAGATTTACATGTTGGGACTGTCATGGGCTCGCGCAACGCGTGCAGATGAATTTGTAATACCTAAAAATTTTGTAAAAAGTGTAATAAGTGACATTCGTATATTTCTTTTTTAACCCTCTATGGGCCTAATTTTACTTTGATATTTCAAGTTGATGGCGCTGCGAACCGTCATCAATATTGTTATCGATGATCTCGGAGACATTATATAATTAAAGTGTATACGTCATCTTGTGAAAAAACTAAAATTATTTGGTAAAATATCGATATATCAGCACGTGATCCGAAAGTTACACGGGCCCGTAGAGGGTTAAAATAAAAATCAAGTTGATGGCGCTGCGAACCGTCATCAATATTGTTATCGATGATCTCGGAGACGTTATACAATAATTAAAGTGTATACGTCATCTTGTGAAAAAACTAAAATTATTTGGTAAAATATCGATATATCAGCACGTGATCCGAAAGTTACGCGGGCCCACAGAGGGTTAAAATAAAAATCAATTTACCAATAACATCGACTTTTTGGACCACTTTCTTGATTTTCTCGTACCGCTTAAGTCGCAAGGGGTTGAAACAAGTAGAAACATTTTACCCGTGAACTGGAAGACTTGTCGAATCCGAAACCGAACTCGACACGAGCAACTAATTTCGTAACGAAGCGGTTGGCAATTACCGTGACGTTAAATCGATGATCGTCAATCAGAGAAATGATATTGACGCGGATCGGTTGGAAATCCGATTCAGGTAATTGCCGTTCCGCGTAAGATTCTTTTTAATTAGCCAGACCGGGAGCGATGGCGACGGCCCGCAAACACGTAGTATCAAAGGGTAAACTTGATGTTGCCAGCGTGAAATGAAACGGTGGCACCGTGTATCAAATCGCGTAAATTAGGTCGTCCCGCGATCAATTTCTCGGTATTATTAATAACTCCGCCGTATATTTTCTCCGGTTTTGCCGGGCACCGTGCAACTTCTACGCTGCTGGGAAACGCTGAGAAGGGGCTAACTTCTATAACGCCGCAAACTGAGTCGGGATCTCGTTTTCAAGTTTCTCCGGGAACGTCTGACGAGTTGCTGGAAAACTGTTCATTCGCCCAGTCGGTCGCGACATTGGCTCGCTTCGGTTTCGAGCGATCCTGATTTTCTCGAGGTGCTGGATCATCCCCCGAGCTAGTCTCTCTTTCTCTCTCGAGAGAGAGAGGGATTCCGTCAATCAAGATAACTACCGTTGTTCCAGAAATAACAATCTGTCTTTATCTCACTCTCGCAATTAACCCCTGCC
Organism: Halictus quadricinctus; assembly: GCA_028454245.1. Taxonomy (NCBI): domain Eukaryota; kingdom Metazoa; phylum Arthropoda; class Insecta; order Hymenoptera; family Halictidae; genus Halictus; species Halictus quadricinctus. Next base: position 11,117,239 of record CM052115.1, on the reverse strand, counting down.
ACTCCTAGTCCTTCTTCGATCGAAGACCTCAGTGCGAACACAAGTTTATTTTTTTATGGAATTGAAAACCTTGTTTTCAAGAAAGATTTTTTCAAGAAATTCTACTGGCTGAAATTTTACATAGTTAAAAAGCAGGTGGTTTTTTTCACACAGTTTCATATATTCCTGATTGTTTGCTGCAAAAATTATATAATTTTCGAAATCTGAACGTACGATGTGAAAATGGCTAAGATACAGGCGGAAGTGAAGAAAACAATTTTTATAATTGCAGGCACAGTGATCAAATCATTAGAGCCGCAGTACGAAAAATTTATTTTTTAATTGTATGGTGAATAATGTTGCGTTCGGTGATGTTAAATGTACATTTGCAATTTTCTTCACAAGTTGCACACGATTTAGTTAAAATGATAAGGACTCGTTGCAGCTAGACTAAATTTATTGCGATTGTCTGTAATTTTCAATATAATAAACGCTTGGACAAGGAAATTTATTCCACTCTTTTCCATAAATGAATTTTTATAGTTTCCATAATTGTAAGATATAAATCCGGTCATGCTTACCGTGGCAGGTTTAGTGTTAAATCATAATTGTCTTAACTCCTTGCATTACGATTTATTTTACGGTTTCAGTGATTAAAACTTTTTTGTAATTCGCAATTTTCAAGAGAAAAGGAGAAAAATTATATCTATGCCTGTATGTTATAAGTAGATGTACATTGACAACGACAAAATAGAATTTTATTTCGGTTTATGGGAAGTTAATAACATACATATTTATTAGACGCATTAATGCAAGATGGTCGACTTATACAAATGGTTCCAATTTTTTCCGAGCTTTCCAAGAAAAATTCATTGGTAATATATCTCTGTTATCAATACTGTACATAGTAATATTATTCTCCAAAGTCGTGAAACGTTGCAATTGTTGATATTTATTTTTCTCCACTGTACATAATCTAATGATCTCCGACAATCACCATCCTGGTTCGTTACACAACGGGTATGTAAACACAGGTCCATAAACAATGCGTGTGCAGATAGTACAGAGCGGTTGACCGCAAGTGTTATCATCCGATATTTACAAATCAATTAACGATATCGAATAGATACATTTTTCAAAATTCATTAAATCAAAAATTCATCACATCAAAAAAATATTTGAAACCATTTCAAGCGTAAAACCCGAACGATCAATTTAATCTTTGAAATTGACACTTTCAAACTTTGAATAGCGTTTCGCACAGAAGTTAGTCAATCTAGTAATGAGTAAGCGAACATATAAAAACTTTATTGTCGTTCCATTTGAAAAATTGAAGTCGCCCTTCGTATTTTATATTCCGAATGGATTGTGGCAGGACCATTGGAATGATAAATTTTACAAAATTGAAAAGTTGGCTGGATTTTTATACGAAGTCTTGCTACACCGGAGTTTGCTGTGGATCTGGATTAATTAAAATGCCTGTCGATTGCTAAACTATTTTACTTGTTGCTGGCACTAAAAGACACACAAAAAATGTAAAACTTTGCATTCACATCCATTGATATATAGAAAATTGTATATGGTTCATCTCTCAAAAAACGCATCCAGCATATTTATAACCAATTTATTGTTTCTCCGTTGGAATCCTTTACCCTCTTAAAAGTGCGTCCTCCAAAAATTTTGTTGATATGACATCCTCTTGTTTTATTTCATTTAGAATAAAGTTATTATTTTCCAGTGGACGCAAGTGTGAAACGGTGGCCCGAAATAGAAACATTTTCGCGCTAGAACTATCGACAGCGTAAAAAACCGCAAAATCAATCGTAGCGCAGGGGGTTAAAATTAACCCTCTGCAAAAGAAATTCCTCCACTTTCGATCGCGCGAGGGATCGCGCCACGAGATCGTTAGCGATCGTCACTCGGACGGCAACAGAAAATTTCGCCGTGTTCTCGACATCATTTCCACAGAGATCCAGCATCGAGCGGGTCCTGAAGCCGCGTAACGAAGCCGCGCGTAGCGAGCACGCGTTCCGTGCGCCGGGCCGCGACGGTAAGGGAAAACGAAAAACAGGAAAAAAGAAATAGAAGAAAGGAAAAAACATAGGCCGTAAGCGGGCAGTAATGAACGCGTGGCTGGCGCGTGATACAAAAAGGAAGTGGCGAGGGAGTGAAAGAGAGTGTCGAGCGGAGGGATGAGAGAAAAGGAGCCGACAGAGGAGGAAGAAAGAAATATCGGAACTCTGTCGCGCGGAACCGGCGAAACTTGTCGTTTCTGATCCCTTCCGGTTTATGCGACGAAACCGGGTCAAGAAAATGCAGCGGAAAAATTCGTCTCTGCCTACGTAGACGCGGGAGATTTTCCTCGGGAAGTGAGTAGAAACTGGGCCGGGCCCGCCTCGTTATCGAATACTCACGTTCTATTTTCTCGTTCCTCTGTCGGTGGCGCTTGGGGGTGGCTGGCTGGTGGAACGGAGGGGTTGGGAGAGTACGGGGTTGGAAAAGCGAAGGGGTGCGGGAGAAACGGTAGAAAATAGAGAAAGAAAGGAGAAGAGGATGGTAAAGGATGCCGTGGCAGAAGACCTTCGGCCAGAAAAATATTCTCGGCTCTCCTTTGAGTTCGCCGCGAGAAATTCAAGGAACGTCGGAGAGAGGAGAGGCTGCGGAAGAGGAAGAGAGACAGAGATACAGCGAGGGAAAGAGAAACAGAGAAAGAGAGAGAGAGAGAGGGTGGTTGGAAAACGGCTCGATGAGATGGGGTGAGGGATGGAGGGGAGAGGGGAGAGGGGTGGCGGCTCTAACAAGACGTTGCGATTCGAGATAAGACGGGGCGGTTTGCTTATGCCGTGGCCTCTCTCGTCGAGGCGCTCGCCTAACCCAACAGCTTCATCACGCGCTTGATAAACGAGGCGGCCGGGCGCTGGCTTGGGAGAAATCTAACCGCTCTTCTATCCAAGGTATCCGGCTATCGGGGGGAGAGCCGGCTGCGGGGGGTGGTGGTCAGCAAAGCCATGAGGGTGGCGCGAGCAACGGCGAAGATCGGTAACATGCGATCCAGGCGATGCCGCCGGGGCGCTTCGAGTATGTTCTTCGTTCTCGGCGCAGCGGCGTGCACCGATCCGCTCCGGTCCGCTCGATTCAGCTTCCCTTCGGTCGACCGTATGCACACACGATTGCATGCGGTTGCATGTCGGGATGCGCACTCGAACGAGTGAATGATGGATCGAACCGGGCCACCATCCTCCTAACCAGCAGCAGCAGCAGCCGCAGTAAGAGCTACCTCCGCAATGGCCATTCTATCGTTATCGTCCGGAGATAACGTTACAGCTTGAACCGCTGACTTCCACGGCCTACGTCAGCCGAGATAGAGCACGGCTCGTCCTGTTACTCTCTTCTATGAAACCACGCCACCCCCCCACCTCTGCCAGCTTTTAGACGCGGCACACCTCTCTCCGCACACAGGTAGTTCCTTTCTTCGTCACCTTCGTGATACCGAAGCCACGCGAGCCGTCGAACCGTATTGTTATGGGGCCGCCGGGAATGCTCTTCTTTCGTCTCGAGTGAAAATCCATATCTACGGAGCTGGAACTCCGTCGGCGAGGTCTTTGCCTTATCGCGGCGCATCGCTCGCGTGGTTCGCGTGGGCTCGGGGAAAGACGGGCGTCCATTTCACGTCTTATCGGAGCTTGGAAGGCGAAGGATCCACTTCACCCTCGTCCCTCAACCACCCGCGCCCTCCTACTCCACAGGCCTAGCTATTTTCGCGACCCCTCGGAAATACGATCGAATCGACACCCTTCGTCGAGGATGCATCCTACCGCTCGCTTCCACTTCCGTGGTTTTAATTCGCCGTGTTATCGCGAGAACTCGGCCGAGGGGATCCCTCGATCTCCTTGGTTCAGCTGGAATTAACCATCGGCCGAGAGGCGGAGTGTCTTTAGCACCCCATAAATCTTTCCAGCCCTTTTGCTAACGAAACGACGCGACGCGACGCGACGCGACGCGACGCGACGCGACGCGACTGTTGAACCGTCGTCGCAGAGACGTTCGAGCAGCTAATGACGCGCGGCGGGATCCTCGTCGAATTGGAAATCACGATAACCGACGAGACAGGCTGGAAAGTGAAATGATTTTGAAACTTTAACAGTAGAACTACCGAGCCCTAAACGTGACACAGACTTGTCCCTTTATAATGACAGCAAGATTGAATTTTCTCAGATTTCATACGATTTTTATGCTGCCTTGTACACGAAACTACTAAACTAAAATTTCTCGTGATAACTTTTTTATAGTTTCAGTAATCGTGAAAGAAGAAATCATCCACCAGTCATTTTGACTGGTTCGGTAGGTCTAGTGTTAAGTACGAGTGGAGCTTACCGTTCGCAGTACTGTTGCGAGATAAGGGCTTATTTAGTCGATTACTGGACCGTTACGCAAAATGCGAAATGTTCTGCATCAATTTGTGAGAAACAGGAGCCAAGTAAAAAGTTCTTGTTGAGACGCAACGCTATGCGAGACTCACGAAAGTGTCTCTCGAATTTGACTTTGAGCCCCAAGCGACGAGACTCGTCCCATTTTTTCTGCGACTTTCCGGCACCATAACATTAACAATTTAAGACAGCGTCTGGACAACCTCTAAACACTCACCCCCAATTTTCTCCCACTGCTTTTTTTCCACCTCCACCACCAATTTCACATCCTTTAAAAACCATCTCTGCGTGCGAGTCGTGAGTCTTCAGTCTTCAGTCAGTCTTCAGCTAGTCCTCAGTTACACCACACCTTTGTACAGGTGTTATCATTAAATTCGGAGTTATTGTTACCAACAAGTTGTCCAATTTCTCTACAGCTCAAAACACCTCATCCTTTAAACAAGAACTAGCACGGTTTTAAATAACCAAGCAGGAGTGACAGATGTGAGAAAAGTCGAATTTGCTGATCTTTTCCATCTACTACAGTTCTTTCTCTGTTTAACAATTTTAACAGGCAGGATATAGTACCAGGGACCAAAAATAACAGTTATTCTATAACTTTCTACGATAAAAATCATTAATAATTCGTCGATTATTATTGAAATTTAAGATAATCTACACAAAATATAAAGAAAAAAGTTCGAAGAACAAAATGATTAAATGATATTGATTTTTATACTTGTTGGTTACAAATAATAGTTATTAGTGTCCAAACTACTGGATCCCCCTCGATAACTGTTATCGACGATGAAAAACTGTTTCGACTGCTCAGTTATCGATGATCGAATTTCTTTTCACTTGTTCATAACGTTTGAAATGCTACCTATCCATTTTTGTTAGAAATACATAAAATCCACAGTTCAATGGTCAGAATTGAAGTCGAATTATAATATCTATCTGCGAACAAAACTTTAATGGCGGCGCTTGTTTCGAGGGGGCGTGTGAAAATGCTTTCCTACGAAACGCATCGAAAATCGACATCAACGGCAGGCACACCTAGGAAAACGAGCCGTCGCCTAAACAAATAGGATCCGAAGACAATTCAGTTGTTCTCTGAATGTCGGAAGGCACGCGTCGAGTTTTTCCGAGCAGTTGTGGTGCGGGTGAAGTGATCCCGGAAAAGTCCTAGTTTGTAGTTTTCCTAGAAGAGGAGACTCAAACAATCTCGCGCATGTCACGAAGAACGAAATCCGTGCGATTAAACCTAATCTCGGAGCGACGTTGGACGCCGAGTGGACGCAAGTATGAAACGGTGGCCCGAAATAGAAACATTTTCGAGCTAGAACTATCGACAGCGTTCGGGGGTGGTTTTGATTTTTTCAGGATATTTATCGCACCCCTTCGAAATTTAATACTCGATTTATCCGGCCGAAATTGATCGTAATGTTTCGCCCGCTAAATAAACTGCTGTCGAGTCACGCAGCGCACGCATTAGTACCGATAGGAAACACGCGTTGTTCGTGTCGCGGAATAAATCCGCGCGAATCACGCGGCCGGCATTTAAGCGTTCAACAAAAACCCGTTACCGATTTCGCTACGACTCATTGCGAATTTAACCGGTTAATTAAACAACCGTCGACCGTCACGGCCTCTTTTTATAAATACCGGGCGAATTTATTTCGTTAGGAATCAGGTTGCCCGTGTGTGCGCAATGATTTTACGGATCAGTCGGCCACGGGGGCGCTCTCAATTCGGTATGCTGTTTCATTAAAAAAAAAAAAAAAGATAGAGGTCAAACGTTTATTCATTTATGTTTCACGCACAACCAATTAAATTCAATTTTTAGAAATCAAACCCGACGATTAGAAACGTGTTTGTCGTTGTCTAAAAATACGAGAGCTCTCGTGGCGCGGCCGTCAAGTAGAAAAGGTCGACATTACTCGGACATCTACGGTCAACACCGTGCAATGAAAACGGCTGTATGTTGCTCTGTAACAATGACGAGATCTATGATAATTGTTGCAATATGTGTTTCAACGAGGAAGTTCATTCGAAAAGTTTACTATATTTGTATTTCCATCATATTTATAATTGTAATTATTTAGCGTTAGTCAGTCATGATTGAGGAAGAACAGCGCCGGCGAAGACTATGTTCTGCAGACTTACGAGCACGTTCGCTGTGCAGATTAGGAGGAGTCGGGCGGTGTGGTGCTAGGGGTCTTTTTCACGCAGACCTCGATGGTGTCGTCGTTGAAATACATCTTGCATTTAGCAACGGTGGAACAGGGACACTCGTCATCTCCTCCTCCTGATCCATTGCAGCAAGGTACAGCCTTTGGATGATCGCACAGTTTTCTAACTTTATCGAAACACCATTGCGTATCCCCGATGGACGGGCAACTCGATAACTCCTTCCCTTGTTTCGTGCACTTATAGTACTTATGACAGTCACTCTCGTGGCCTACATACACTATCTTGTCATCCTCTGTAATTGTTGGACAGTCTTCTGCCTCGGAAAGAGCTATCACAGCGGCTACAACGGCCAACAAGCATAACCTCGGATCTTGACAGTTAAAGAACATTACAAACGAATTAGTAGCGCAAGATTTTCTATACAGTCGGAATAGATATACTTGAAATCAGAAGAACTTTTTTTTACAAATCGACCGAGCGACTTCAGTTTGTCTAACAAGCCAAAAAAATTAGTTTTCTAGATGTTGAAACAAGCTGAATTACGAAAAGAGTAGTAAAAGTTATAGATTCATATCAGTTATATACATGCTGAAAATGTCATCGAGATTGTAATTCGTGTAAAACTTCGATTAAAAAAAAAAAGATATCCACTAAAAACGAAAGAGTTTCGTTAGGTTAAACAAAATATGTGATGAAATACATTCGCTTTCGAGTGGAACGTGAAGAGCTCTGCGCGATCTGATTATTGATTTCGTTGAACAGTCTTGAATAATTGTCTAACAGTGCGAGTACTTACATTTCATGACGAATGACGATCCGTTTCCGTGATTTTGGTACAGGGTACAACTGACGAACAACTGTAGATCCGTATGCGAAAGGAATCATTTTTATACGCTGAGAGAAAGTCTTATCGGCGGCCGTTTATGGGGATTTGTCTGGTGGAAGTGACGTATACGCAGTTTGGACAGCTGTTTACACAAGCCATGCGAACAAGCCACACAACATATGTGGTTTCTATTAACACTACCGAACTATAAATGTAACAGGTACATGTTGCCTTATAAAAATTACAAGATTTAATTTATTTAGACTTTGCGCGGTTCTCATTGCAATGCGTGCTCTGCTAAAGATCTTTATTGAATCATTGCTCACGAAAGCATCTTTGTAATTTCAAAAATTGAATTACATTTATTTTAGGAACCGACAGGTATAATTCGATGCCAGTCGTTCTTCTTAATAGTCAACGGCGCACCTGTTAGGCGGATGACACGAATTTCGTTTGTTTATCTTCGAATAAGCTGCTACGATTCAAACATCCTCTGCTTATCTTTAATAGAGCGTTAATTAACCGGCGATTAAAAATAACTCGTGGAAATTTTGTCGACTTATATTTACGTAGAGATTGTCAATGCAGGTGTTCAATGTGACGATTTCGGGTACCCTTGTTTATGCTAAACGGAATCTTCGTGTACCTTATAATATACTAAGATCCTTAACAATATTTAACTGCTGCGGCCGTTAGTTGTTTGCAAGTGTAACAATCTGGCAAAACCTAATTGTTTGCATTTATTCGAAGATAACTAACTACAGTTAAATCGAGGAGTGCTAAAGACATTACTCCCAGTTCAGTAATTCCAGCAATTTATAACAATAATGGAACGAGAATAATGATGCGTGGTACGGAAAAATTAACTTTTTGTCCAAAGAATTTCAATGAATCGATAATAGAAGGACAAAGTCTTCAATTTCTTGTGAAGTCTTCACTGAATGGATAAAATCCGCTACCGACAGACATCACTTGATTGAAAATTAATAAATATTTTCAAAACTGAATGTTTCTATTTGCAATAATGTATCTTTTGATCTTGTTCTCGATTTAAAGAAGAGCAGGATGTTTCCAATATTATTATCCTCGTGCCAGTAGAATGTGCTGAATGGTGATGAGCACGCGACAGTAAATGTTAACGTGCATTAAGGACCCGCACAGATTCACAGATTCGCGATAAGGTAGAGTGACTACATTACCGACAAAAAATGGTTTCTCAAGTTTTCGTCCTTAAATAAGAATATTTTGTCGCTGGTAAAGGGCTCATTCGAAAGATTTAGGTTCGATATAGTGTGCGCCGGGCCCTTAAGTCGAAATTCTCTGTTGTCTTCTGTGAAATGATTAAGGATAAAGAGGTTGTAATCGTTGTAGCCAAGAAAATCGTACAGCAAGGGGTTTCGCGTCGCGGAAAATAAGAACGTGAAATAATAAGAATTGAAAGTTCGCGATAAAGGCGAGCATGTGTGTGTGTAAAACACGGCATATACGGTACATAGTCGGGGAACCATGAAGCCGAGATTAAGTGTGACAACGAGTACTCTTTTCCCAAGGCGAACAATACTTTCATCCGAGCCTTGAAACAACAGAGTTCACAAGAGCGGCCGACTGACTGAAGCTATTTTCCTTGGCTCGTAAAAACGAATAATGGGCCGCGAACCCGTCGCGTTGACCGTTGTAATGAAACCGTTATGGCGTCTCGCTTGCGGCGCGGCGTCGCGCACGGTTCACCCGCGATAAAATAGTCGGTCGCGACGCGTCACTGCCGGCCTAAAGTAGCGGTCGAAATTCGTCGCTTCCAATAAGCGTCTCATTAATTTGTCACCTCTAACAAATTCGCCGCTGCGTCATGGTGTCCGCGCCGTTTTACGCGTGATCGCTCGCCTCTGCCGTCCATTCTTCGCCGATCGAACTCGTTCCCGCTCCAGAAACCGGAAATGTCGTCCATTCTGGTAATTTCGATCGATCCGACAACATTTCGCAACGGAAAAAGCGATCAAAAAATTGTTCGGAAGGACTGCAAAGGCTCACGAAAGTGTTTTAAAAGTGCTTTAAAATAGTACAACTTTTTTTTTTGAGTAATTGGAAGAATTGGTTTTTTCCAAATGATGTGCGAAAAAGATTTTGAAATAATTGCTAAGAATTACATGAGAAAATAAAAATGGCACTTTTTCAATTTACAATGGTTGAAATCATAAAGATGCTTCGATCGGAATTGATCATGAATGAATTCAATTAATTAATTTTAACGAATGCGACGAACTTTTAGTGTTAATTCCGACACCTAAATTTGCTTGTCAACTATTTAGTAAGTTGCTCGGTGTCAAGCCGATTTTGCTATCAGATAATTGGTTCTCCTGAAACAGTGTTCGTTAGTCGTAGCAACGTACTCCGTAGTGTTATCGTTCGAGAACTTAAACAATTTTCGATATTCTGACAATTATTTCCTTTGAAATTAGTCAGAAGTGAATCTATAATGGTGAACTTATTTACCCTATTACGGAAACCATATTTCTCGTCCACGTGACGGATAATATTATCTGCAGCGTTGCTAAATGTATTGGGTTGGAGCATGAATTCGTTCGGTTGCGAATACAAATAGGCACCGATTTTAACGATTTGTAAATAACCGTGATTGAAAACAAATCAGTTGCTGTTGGGAATAATATAATTGATTAAATATAGTTCTGTACTTTATTAATGAATGAAAAGAGACACCAAACATAACTGAATGGATTCGCAATTTCCAAACTTCAATACGAAAGAATAAGCAAGGTGCATCAAGGTATCCATTTATGAATTTGTTCTTTTAATATAAGATCTGTGCAAGTGACTCTGGCAATTGGCTCGTCTGTTGTTTAATTAACGGTTAAAAATGTCAGTCTGCTGATCGAGTAATCCATCTCGAAATAAAACGTTGCACGAATTTAAACAACGCGCGAACGGTGCTTGACTGATCGTCGAGGGTGAATGAACGTGGGCCGAAATAGAATGCGAAACCTATGTTCAAAATTAGGTAGAGCTATGCTGAAGAATTCATACATCCGCGTCGTTTCCCTCCACGTGAAGTCGCTGCTTTAATCGAATTAACAGATAGAACTCGAAATTTTAGTCGGGCTTTAATATGCAGATCCCTCGCCATTGAGCATTCTGTCGAGATTAATATTTAACTTGCACGAAGGGATTTAAAAGTGTAGGTATATTAGCACGTCAATTATACCGTCAAATATTTGCGTATTAAACGAATAAAAATTTCCTGATATTTTCAGAACAAAATCAGGATGGGATTAATTTGTAAAAATATGAAGGAGATTAATATATGCGATGGTCCAATAATATTCAATTTATTTTCTTTTGTGTTCTATAATTTATTGGGTTTGTGTGGGAATAGTCTTATTATTCAACAAAGTTCGTAATTCTGTATTCCAACTCGAAACCGATTATTACGTGACCAGTGCGACAGAAATAATTAACACCCACAATAATTGCTTCAAACGAAAGCTATTTGTTCGATAATAAACTAGAATACCATAAGATTTATCATAACGAATATTAGACCGTGAATATTGACACTTTCATACAAAAATTTTAAAAACTGTGAAATTCGAAAAAATTTTATTTCCTTTCCTTATAAAAGATATGAAACAGGTTAAGATCAAAAAATTAATTTTCATCCATTACTTACAATAACACGATTAAAACTAGATTACGTAATTAATAGTATCGTTTCCTGCTACAAATAAAACAAACAATTATTACGGAAACGTATAAAATTCACGAGCGATCAGCATGTTAATAACACAACGTACACGGCAACACTAATTGCAATATTGGATCGCGATAAGCGTAACAAAATATTCTTTGCTTCAGTTCGTGCGGTAATCGCGATATTTCGCTATTTGGTTTTAATAATGGTTTTCCTGATCCGGGAAACAAAGCTTGGCGATGGTAAACGGATCGGGATATTTGAAAACAGGTGAAACAATTGTCCGGACAGAATAATTCAAATTTCAATACGATCCAGAGACGGTCAAGGAATTCCCACGTAGCAGACTCAAAAACATAACTTTTAAATTGCAGGTAAAACATTTCAGGTAAAGCTCGGACCTCACACGTTGAACTTGTTTCATAAGTCGAGACTTCCGGGATTAAAACTTGTTCCCCCACTCTACTTTCCCCTTCTACGACGTTACTCCCCCACCACGGGCCGGTCACGTGACGCGTTTCGTCTCTGTCACGTGACTAATTCGGTAGAGAGAGGGCAACTTTTTCCCGCGAGGGGAAAATTACTAATAATGACTATTAATTATTTTCTTTCTCTCGAATTGAGATTCTGGTCAATTCCTCTGACCTGGCGACGAAAAGGGATTTACCTAAAAATGGATTTCTTCGCTAACTAATCTTAGCAAATTGGGCTGCAAATAGCGTAACAGGAATATTAAATTAATCCGATATTTTTATAAATTCGCATATTAAGAAGAAAAGAAGAGTAGGATTTGTATAATTGGTGAAATTATAATTAAACTTTTGTCCGTTGCTGTATCTGATTCGGCCACCTGGCACTGGTCCTCCGGTCGAACTTTTTCGATGAAAGTCCCGGATGTCCGATATTTTCGCTCCCTGACATTTTTATTCCGCCGCGCCATATTGCTTATTCATCGGGATCGGTACGTATCCTTCTAATTGCCCGTCATATTCAATTTTTCGTTTAATTGGGTTTCGGGGATGGGGGGGGGGGGCGAATCGAACCGGACTGAACCCGGCTCATTGTTCACGGTCGAACAAACGCGGTCGTAATTTCGCGAGGTAAACATCGTACAGCGGAATAATATTTTTCATCCGGTCGAATTTTCCTGTATAATTCGATCACCGGAAGTGACACCGAGGGAACAGCACCGCGCAAGACTCCGTTCCGAAGAAGATGGCTTACGATTAATTGCAATTAGCCGTTGCTGCCCTCACCCGTCCGATCGATCGTTCCCATTGTAAACGGTTAGTCCATCTCTCTAAGTGAGTTTCATTGTTCGTGCGATGGCCACGATGTTTGCGTGTCGATGATTCAATTGATAAACAGCATTGCCTGTTAGCTAACGTGGAGCTATGTTGAATTTGCTACGGAATAACAATATTATTTGCTGAATGATAAATTTATCGGCGACACAATACGCGCAGACCGGTGAATACTATCGGCGAGTTTTAACCGATTTTTGCTCGCATAATCGAACCTTCCGGTCCGTCGGTTTTGAAACGGGAGCGAAACGTGATGCTCGAAGCGTCATAAAAAGTGCAGATGATGTGTGCGCCTGTTGCTGTTGAATCGTCGACCTCCGCGCATTTGTGTCGCAGAAGAAGAAACCGTGGGACACGGGACATGGCGGAATTTAACATAATTTTATTTTGACTTCCGATTTACTGAAGTGGTTTGCAAAGGAAATAAGAATTTCATTTCCATCTCTGTAAGGTCGTCAAGGAAACTATAAATATGGATAAAGTCCCGCACGGTCTAAATGTTGTCGTTAAATTTTGGCGCATTTATGGTAGAAAACGATAGGTCAGAAAACTAAATGTTTCAGGAATTTAAGAATATCAACGTATTCTTTTGCAACCTATTGGAATTATTAAAGGAAGAAATTGCTTGGCGTCTGTCTCACGCGCAGGCGAGTCAGAACATTTTTATTTTGCGTCCGCAGTCTAATGATCATTAACTTCTTGCTTTACGATTTCTTCCTCAATTACTCCTGTCAGAACCGCTTTACCTCTCATAAATTGCTGAAAGGAAAAGGTCTTCTATATCTTATTGTATATGTATTGTGAACATTAAACGTTAATAATGGAGAATAATAATCCTTTACCACTGAATCCTTTGAGCACGGAATTATTTTATGAAAGAAAATGAAGATTGTTGGTAGCTAATTATTTATTACATCACAAAGAAACTACGTGGAAACGAAGTCGCGGTCAAATTATAAGTTATTATTAGACTGCGGATCTTTATGCACTTATGACTTCGGAAAATTATCAAAAAATGCTATAATATAAAATTCCATAGAATTTAGTACGATTTTTATTTATTCCAAAGGTTACTACCGCTACAAATTTATTTGTTTCCACTTTCCTAAAGTTTGCTTATAAAAATTGAAAATTGCATAAACATCCGCAATTTACTTATTATTAATCTCCAAAGAAAATGTAATATTTACCTGGCTGACTCGTCATAAGATAAGCAAATATATTATTATGTTATCGAGTATTTACACTTTTCGAAAACATTGTAACAACTATTGAACGTATATTGTAATTATATCTCTGTCAGTATACCTAAGCAGAAACCCATTTGATGTTCCAGATACCTCACACGTTTACTATCGTGTCACTCGGATACATGCCTCAGTCACGGAATTATTTCCACAGATTTAAAAATAAATTTAAGAGTGATCCAAATTTTCAATTTTAATTTCATTAAACAAGTTACTTTGATTTTCGAGGTTATTGGCAGTCAGTGTTTTTGCCATTCCTATTTTTATTTCTTTATTCATTCTTTTTTTCTCATTCATTCTTTCTTTCTTTGCTAACTTTCTATTTTATTTTTTCTCTATTTTCGATTACTGCCGTTCCAATTCTCCACGAGTACGGTCGTGGCCTACGATCACAGAGTTTCGCTAACCAAATCCTTAAGAGCGATAAGAATCAGTTTTATATTTAACAAGATCAAATACTCGCACACAAAATAAGTGATCACAGTTTTAAGCCGCTAAGAAAATGTTAAGAAAATTACATATCCATATGATTACAATAGCAATGTATATGTTAAAACGGTGATTTTGTATGGTATATAAAGAATGTGCGATAATAGCTATAGAAGATTTTTAATTATTTACGGTATAACTTTTGCACCCTGTTATATTCGACCCCGGCCTCCCACTACGTTATTCTCACGGGTCGTCTGTAGCCTGTCACGAAGAAACCCGCGGAATACGTATATTTTACTGTCCCTGGTAAAATTTCGCAGAAGGAACTCGTTTCATAACGTTTCACAGCCCGCGCCGCTCCGCTCCGCGCCGCGCCGTTTCGCACAATTGCGCGCCGGATCCGCGAGTCTATGGTTTTCGGCGGAAGAACGTATATTCAAACATTTAAATTGAAGCGAATGGATGGGACTCTTTTCACATTGAAATCAAGCTATATATTTCCGGCGAAGTCGGTCGCTCGCTGAACAACATTACACTCGGCGAGATAGGACCGCGCGTATTTTGTTTCTATTCTTCCGCTTAGAAATTCATCGTTTCAGATTTTCAACGCTTCCAGCGCCGCGCCAGCTTCGGCCGAATCTCCATTCAGCCGGCTTGCTCGACGCCATTGCATTCCCTGTGTATACGCATATTTGTAACGCTTATTGTACCACGAGTATAATTATAGATTTTATACATTTACGAGTAAAATGAGTAGGCGAAACACGAAACGATAGCAGGATAAAAGGTGCTTAAGAGAATCTGTATATTATTGCCAACTTATTAAAATTATTGGAGGGAGAAACCGATTTTTATTTGGTGTCAGTACCTCGTAACTGATGCAGACAATTTCTTTTTTTCAGAAAAATCCAGGCTAATTATCGCCAACTGATTAAAATTGTTGGAGGGAGAAACGGATTTTCATTTGGTTGCAGTAGCTTGTGATCGATGCA
>CM052115.1:11076924-11096569 GCA_028454245.1 Halictus quadricinctus | reverse complement strand
GAGGGGGTAACTATTTCCCCTCGATTCGTGCTCCTCGCCCGGCGACACTGCGTCGTAACAATGTATCTATTTTCAGTAAATTCTAGTGTAATTTCATTGAACCGAGAACTTGATGGTCCTCGGAACTGTGCGTTCGCAAAAATTTCGATTAAAGACTGTATCGTGTTATCCCGAGGTAAGATTAAGTGGCCAGTTAAACCGAAGGAATTAGGTCGCGTGAAAAAGGCAGCTATGGCCCGTAAAAATGTGAAGAAAAGAACGTCGGTGCGCGAGCGAGCCCATAACGAGCAATAAATAATCCGTCGATCGAAGGAAAAGACGACCGTATAATTTTAGTCGCACACTTTCACGGCCGAACGGCTGCAACATCGAACGAGATACTACCGAGCAAGACGTTCGTACACGTCGAAGCGAGAGAGAGAGAGAGAGAGAGAGAGAAAAAGGATCCTGAAGATACCGAGCCGATACACCGAAAGAATCGTAGCGCAGAGCTGTCGAAGTTTCGCGGCACGCTCGAGCGGAAGGAGATTAATTAAAAATGTTTCGATCATTAAAACGCGGCCGTTTTCCTTCCGGGTTCCCGTCGTTCGACCTCGTTCCGTCGTAAAAAAAAAAAAAAAGAAAACGCGGCCCGCTATAATTTACAATTACAGAGGGTAAGCGTCGCAGGATTTCTTCTGTTTCCTATTTCCCCTTTTTTTTTTTCATCGTTTTATTATCCAACGATGAAAACGTTGCGCGCAGCTGTAAAAACTTCACGGGCTCGCACGCCGCACAGTGCGAGAAACGACCGGACTGCGATCGCAAAATCTTTATGCAGCATGACCTCTGCTTTATGAACTCTAACGAATTTTTTAGAAGCTAATTGTTGCCGTTCTATGGCCACTCGGCGATGCTAGTTATAGTTACGCTGTACAGTTCAGTTGTAATCGCATAGTTCAATATGTACTCTTGGAATCGAGTCAAAACCGATACAACAGGTACAATCCGTAGAATTCGATGGCTACCCAAAGAGTTTGTAAAGCATTCGAGATTTTGTGTTGCTTTTGAGCATCGCTCACAAGAAAAAGAAAGGGAATATTTCTTTTTGTAATTTAAAGTATTACGAAAATCGTTGCCGTTCTAGCGCAACGATGGCCACTTGGCGATGCTTGGCGAAGCGTTTGAGATTCTGTGTTGGTTTCAACAAGAGAAAGAAAGCGAATAGTTTTTTGTGATTTAAAATATTACGGAAATCTGTTTTTGATGGCCAGTTTCGTTTCACTGTGCTCCACGCAATTTCTCTCGGTGGCCAACGACGTTTTCATTACGAATGCAAACGCTCTCGGTATGGCGGTTCGCCTACATGAGCGACAACGAGCCTTTCATGAACTTTTATTCGCGCGATCCTTACCTGTGGCAATCACGGGCGAACGGTGTGCACCGTGTGCAGATCTTGTTCTACCAGGCAGAAGAACGCGCGACGGCCCGAGAATATTCCAAAATGAACGGTTCTCTATCACAAAGTACGTTTAATATTTTTATGCTGAATGTAGATTCGCTCTTACGAAAAATTTATGGATCAAATTTAAATGCTCATAACTCCCGCAAAAATGGTGGATATCGTTGGTACGTTGTTCGACAACATAGAAGTTCCGGCTTTTAGATAGCTTCTCCCGATTTTATTTATATCGCTTCCGAGCGAAGTTACAGCAACACGAAGTGCACTTTGAAATTTTTCCAAAATTTTCTTTGTTCGATTTTTTAGCGTCAAACTAAACCGTGTTCCTTGACAGAATTGATTTCCGTTGACAGAATTTTTGAACTGCAAAGCAAACATTGTTGTTTGCACCAGTAAACGGAGTCGTGAAATCTTTAGCGTAATGAATCTTGTGTTTCATGTGCATAATTATTAGTATAAATGGTTATACTAATATAAATATCACTTTTGTAAAAACTTTTGTTCCCTCCACGCAACGTTGCACGAAGTTTTAAAACATTTTCAAAGCACTGGAAAGCAGAGCAGCTGAAATTTTGGTAAAACGTTAGAAAGTAGCGTTTCCCGCGTTTTCAAACAATTTCCAAACGGTATTCACACGATCATTTCTGCCGGAATGACGACAGTATCGTTTTAAAAGGTAACCCGGAAGCCGACTTCGAAATACAATATCCGATACTCCGACCGGGAATACTCTCCGAGATACAATAAATACAAGAAAATTATTTAGAGTGACGTAGTCCGGCGGGCCAATACCGTTTCGTTCCACTCGCTGTCATCTATTTCCGCGAGATGGACATTTTAATCCTCTGTACTGACACATTACGCGGAAACTTCTAACGAACGTCGTTGCGAACTTTGGCACATTATGGCTCCATTTAACTGCAAACGTTGCAGTGCCTCGTAAAACGTCGACGATGTGAAAAAATTGTTAGTGCAAAAGTTGTTGGCGTAGTGGGTGACATGACGCGATGCGAAGAGTCTTTTTTTGTGTGTACGACAATATGTAAGGAAAGTTCTCCTACATTTCAGAAGCGTATTACACGCACGATTTTAATGTTGACATTGTTCTTACCAACCTGACTAATTTTTTTCGTAACATTTCTCAAAACTTTACGGGCACTCGGGTGATAATTCACCTGTTGTTATATTTTTATTTCACTTTGCTGTGAAGAAATTTGTAGGGGGTCGACAGACATTTCTTAATAGGTGACATCAATTCCAGGCATATTCGTATACAAGCAACAATCAGCAGAATTGTATACAAGCAACAATCAGACTAGATTGTAGAAACCGCGACGCTGAGAGAATAGTAAATCTGCTAAACAACATGAACTTACAGTCTGCTAAATTTATGGGATAGTATAACAAATCTCGCGCAATTAATAATCTCAATAAAACTGTATCAAATACTGTGAACTACAAAATTTACTTAGAATAGAAATAATCGAACAATTGTACAACTAATGACTATACTACAGATCTTTATGGAAAATAAAAATTGTTTGCATCGTTTTCAAGGAACAGGAGCCAAACAGAAATCTCATTCTTCTCTTAATAATTTTATCAACTCATTTTTGTGATAAATTCATGAAATCCGCAGTCTACTAATGACCTCCGATATTGATGCAACGTTAAAAATTAATTTAAAAAAAAATGAAGAAGATTTCGTTCAGATTTACGATTCGAGAAGAGCGATCCACGCAGGAAGAACCGTGTCAATGAAAGCTGGCGCTTCTCCAGGACCGCGCCCTACCCTGTAACCTCGTCATCCGTCACGGAGTAGCGGTTCCAGAGGGATCAATCCGATCCCCTAACAGTTGCGCGGCCTCGATTATTATTGTACCGCGGAAATCACGGAATGATTGCGAGAACAACAAGGGGAGCGGAGATCGAGGCGGCTCTCCGGTACACGCAAATCGCATTAAACGTCCATTAGGGGATCGGTCGACGCGCGGAAATTATAAGAACTGTCCCGGTGCCTGCGAGAGTCGCAGTAGTTTCGCCGTACAGTGGTACATGGTCCAATTTATGCGAGTCAGCAGTCCCATCCTTCTCCCACTGCTCAGTGTCTTGAGCTCGGCGAACATACCACAGTGGTCAAGGATAGAGGATCGATACAATGCATGCAAACATGGAACGAAGTAAATATTATTTTCAACCATCATCGTTCTACCTGTATAATTGTAGCGCCGATGGATGGTCGAGATTCTTCCAATTAAAACGAGCCCAAACACGAGGTAAATCGAACTAATTTTACAATTTACATTTCAATTATGTACTGTGCGTGCTTCGCAAGAAGTCCCGCGGAAGGAGTGCGGGGCTGATTGATCGGAATGGAAGGGGAACGCCTCGTTTCGCACGCATTTTCTGGTCCAAAGCGGCCTCGCGTCGAGCGTGTGACGTCGTAGCGTAAACGGTGGGAGCGGGAGCGTCGACGGTGGGGATAGGTGGAGTAAGTGGGGGGAGGGGCGTGTCTTCTCCCACGAGACATCTTGCGAGGCACGAACAGTATCTAAATCGGTAAATCTAGCCCGATTTACATCGAGTTTGGACTCATTTTAATCGGAAGAATCTCGACTATCGAATGGCGCTACAATTATAAAGGTAAGACCACAATGCACTGACACCACGAGCTCTACTGCAGGTATATCGACCAACATCTCCAATACCATTACATTGATATCTCATTACCAGCGGATTTTTATGAAAAATGAAAATCTTCTCAGTTAATTCCATGACACAGAGACTATATAGATATACATTTCTTCTCTTAACCCCTTGCCCTATCGAGTCAGACTCGTGGCGAAGATTCTGAACAGAGTCTAATAAATATGTGTGTGTTATTAATTTCCTTTGAACCGAAATAAAATTCTATTTTGTCGTAGTTGATATGTATTCTTTGGAGAAAACATTGACGTACAATAGATATAAATACAATCATTATAATCGCAAAAGAAAGAGTAGTGCAAGGGGTTAATAATTTTCATGGATTGGAAATAACGCAACAGCATCTTTAAACTCTCGATATATTTTCACTGATCTGCATTTCGCTAAATATCACGCGTATCATCAGTATCATTTGATCAATGTCAACTGTTAAGCGTCTCAGAGTAGTCGGATTCGCGGCGGCCCGCGTCGGCTGGAGACAATCGGGGCATGAATTATTAAAGAGACGCGGCGAAATTTCGACGAGTGGACCGTCGTCAGCTTAATTGAGTACTCGATGCATCGCGAGCATCCCTCGGCTGTTTAACATTGGCTCTCCGGCGGCGGGGAAACGGCTCCGGCCAACCGCCACCGTTGACCCGGTTCTCGCGACCGACTTTCCGCGCGTGCGATTCAATCGAATCGCGCGTGCGACAGCCAACGACCACAACGACGGTCCGCGACGAAGACGCGGTCCCGGACAAGAATTACGCGATCCCATCTACCGAACGACGTCCACTGGCCCTCTCGCTGTCGAGCAGTGTACTTGGTAAAACGAGCGCGGAAACCGGGCTGGCTGAAATGGTTATATCGAACGGCAGATATTATTTCGGATCGTACGTACACTCTGGAAAATAAAATACGAGCTGCGTCTGAAATGTAACGGGACAGATATCGCCTCTCGGAAATCCATCATGGCGCCCGACGCTTTTCTCTGCGAAACCGAAAGAAAACGCGGCGGGAATGTTTGAGGCGCCACTAAAAATTGCTGTGTGATTAATCAATGGTTTTTACACTATTAAATTTGTTTGTATTCAATAAATTACTAAACACTTCAGTATCGTACGAGTAAATTGCACCATTTTCGTATGTATAACATGAAAACAAAATATATAACAAAATATATATTTTCAGCGAAAATGGCTGACACGTCGAATTTATTCGATGCCTTAGCACTCGAATGGCGACTTTAAGGCGCCACTAAAAATTGCTGTATCATTATTCAAAATACATTTGACTTTATTAAATTTGTTCGTATATAATAAATTATTAAACACTTCAGTATTGTACGAGTAAATTGCACCATTTTCGTATGTATAACCTGAAAAAAAATCTGTAGAAGGGAAATACTCTAAGTCGGAAGAAATGTTTCGTTTTGGAGTTGAAATAGCTTCGAGTGCAAAGGGTTAATACAGCGAAGGTGACTTACGGAGACCAAGCTTTGCACAGGATTTTAGTCATCTCAAGGTCACATCGTTGGACGTGTTCTCGCCGTTTCAGTAGCGAAAATTAATCATTCTATTATTTCCTTTGACAGACGATAAGTCATTCCTGTTCCATTTCTCTAATTATAAGTTATGTCTTGTCTGCGCATTTGTGCAGATGACCCTATGCCATGTGTGTCACATTTTCAACCGCGCGTCGTCGCTAGTCTGCTTTTCGTGTAACAAATTAATATTCTATTTGTGTTCTTCGTTCACCGAGGTCCCCGAAAACGAAGCAGAAACTTTTGCGATCGTCCGACGTTTGTTTGACAGAAAACGATCCCGCGTCGGTTCGCATCGCTCTCTTGGCTGCAGGCCGTCACTGTTCCGTTTGTCCGGCCACAGTTGACCCTATACTACTTATCCGATCGCGAAGCATCCGCCGTCTATCGGACAGATGTCGGGAGCCAGACGTGTCACCGTAACTTCGACCGCGACAAAAGTGACTGCAATAAATATCGCTTTCCGATTGCCGATCGGAAACCGGCGGCGCGTCGCGGCGCATCCGTCGAGCGACCACGGTTCCGGCGTCGCCTCTTGTTCGCGAGCGGAAAGATCCGCTGGTACAGGGGCAGAGCACAATCCTAGCATAACTCGAGTATAATCCCCCGGCGCGGAATCGAGCGAGTCCGTACAGAGGAAACGCTTCGGGAATCGGAAACGCTTTTTGCTTCCTTGGCGCGCGTGCTCGCCACCCTCGACAAATGGGAAAAAGGACTGCGAGCGCGCGAAGCGTAACGTGAAAACAGTTGCCGGCGTTATCGGAATGCTTTCGATCGGATCGCTCGAGCAGACGTCTCTCGCGATACATACCACCGGCTTGAACACTTTATACCGTCGACGATGATGTCTAGGTTATCGGACGATCGTCGACCGATTAGAGCGATCCGACCGAGCACGAGATAACGTTCGGACGGATCTTATTCGATCGTGTTTGGCGAAGGCTAACGCGAAAGACAAACGTGTCTTTCGAGCTGACATATTTTCTGTATCAAGATTCAACATGGGTGGAGCCGTGTTTGAGGATACCTGGGTCGGGTCAGTGACTCATGGACGGCTTACTCAGGCTTTCTTCCCCGTGAAGACTATACCATGGAATATATCACGTTCAAGAATTTTTTCGTAATTTTTTGTTCAGCACAACAGAAGAAATACAGCACAATTCGTTAAAATCATGTTCACCCCTTGTGGTAGGGGTGCCGACTTGAAACTTCCCACACTTTTTGCGAGCCCTATCGAATGGTATTATGGTATGATGATCTGTGCATGATGGTACCCTCGTTGGTAAATATCGGGCCTAAAGGGCATGCCCGCAGTAATGAGCCTAACAGCATTAACCCTTTGCGGTCGAATTAAATTTAGGCATGGGTGTCGCACTGGTCAGAATTAATTTCCATTGAACGAGCGATGATACATAATATGCAGATTTGTTAATTGTTTTGTGAACTTTAGGTATATGTTTACATAATAACGTGTTTTAATGTGACGTTTTTATGTAAAAATTATATTTTATAGTTCTCCATCGTTTGGTATCTTTCAAAGCAGTTTTCAACATGATGTTGTGGTTTTCGATTACATGTGTCGCAAACATAATTAGTTTGGCGTCTTCCGCCCTTGATTTTTCTGTTTCAACATACAAAACAATCTTTACTCTTTACGTGAATAGGTTCCTTAGACATTCAGGTTCGTTGAGAGAGTGTAAACAGATACAATATAAGATTAGTATGGTTCTTTGCAAAGGGTTAATAAATTCAATATTTTCCATAAACCCCCAAGTGAGCCACCAGAATATCTCTTAAGTGATCAATGATATCGAAAAATGTTCCAAACAATAGTGATTTCTCTATATATGTCGCCAATGCCTGGATGATAAACGTCGCGGAATCATCCCCGCTACCGCGGTGTGTACCTCGGGAGAGGCCACGAAGCTCGAGAGGCCTTGGACACCGATCAGTGTAAACATAACACGGCTGGTGTATGTCTCCTACACGATATATGTCGCCGTCAAGTCCCGCGTTGTTGACATATATCGAGAATGCACTGTCATCGAGACGATGTTCTCTGAATATCGTAATAGGGTTGACTGTAATTCGCCTTGTCGATTTTCCCACTATGAAACGCGATCAACGGGATCATTTTCCGGCGTCGGTGTTAAAAACAGTAATAGATCGTCTGTCGAGCGGGCTTCGAGTTGGTATTATAGTTCGCCGGCAGGGCTGTAGAGCTCTGGAGTGCAAAGGGTTAATAAACGATTCCCGGCAGCCCCGGACCTGAAACTCGACATATCCGCCGTGAAATTGGGATTTACAGGATGCCATGAATTTCCATCGCGAATCTGGCAGCCGCGTTCGCAGGTTTCATGGTACGTTGGGTAATCAATCGGTCCGAGCAGTGATTAGCTCGTAAAGTTGTGTAACGGCGCGGCGGTGGGATGGTACAGAGTAGCGAACCTTATCGCGGAGCTTTCCCGCTGTCTATACGCAACGTCTGAATACGTTTAACGCTCCGCCGGCCGAGAGGTCTTCGCTGGAGTTGTTAGAACCCTACGCCTAAGGTCAGATCGCCTAATGGAATTCATTCGCGCCTAGTTACGCGGCGTTTGCCTTGAGATCTACCTTGTTTGAGATCGCTCAAGTAATTCCGGGCATCGATTTGCTCTGGTCTTTTTCCTCTATCTCTCCTCCTCCTCCTCCTCCCCCCCCCTCAATCCGCGACTCGAGGGCCGTAAATCAATGTCAAGTGGATCGTAGCGTCCCCGTTCGACAAGCTGGAAATGGGTCAGCTTACAATTCCTCTTTACCGGAAAATAAAAATGGGGAGCGCTATGCTCCATCAACGCTGTGCTGGTTTCCCGCGAGACGTTTCTCCTTCGTTGCCGATACCTTCAACGACCCCCTCCAGATCTATTTGAATATCTGCCGACCAACAGCTCCTTCTCCAGTCGTCGCTACATTCGCGCGGGATGACCCACTTCGAGTTTCGCACGCGATTATTTTCCAAACCGTCAAGGTAAAACGTTAGGCTTTTTACTGTACTCTGTGGAAAACATCCTAGGGTTATTGGGAAATAACTGATTCCCCTTCGTTTTATTGAAGGCCGTCCTCCCTTCAGGTATGAAGACATCTTGTAGACACCCTCGACAACGTCTTCTTATAATCAAATATATTTCTTCCACCGTCTTCACGTAATAATTATTTTCGCATAGCCCCTCAACACAAACTATAGCTGGTTGTAAAATATATTTCGAATAAAATTCACTGGCATATACATTCAGAAAGAATCGCGCAGTTTCTCAAAGAAAAATTGTGCGAAAATGACGGGTCTAAACATTTAAATGTGAATATGAATGCTCGCGGGATGCCGGACAGTTTAATTTACAAGTAATCGCGTGCCAATTTACAGAGACCCGGTGGCAGCCGAGTCCTCGAATTTGTTAATACAAATGCATCTCGCGAGCATAAACGAATTCCTCTCGGATTGCGTCGTCTCTGTGTGTTTGCCCGGAATTCGAACGCAGAAAATTGCGTCGATCAAACAACCGTCGGCGTAGCCGCGTGGAGTTCAGATTGAAATTCTCCGGGGCGGAGAACCTGAGCGTTCGCGAGTGTGCGCGCGATGTACTGTGCGACGCCGCGCCGTTGGGATCCCGGGGAAATCGCGCGGAAAACGCGACGGGAGAGAGAGAGGAGAAAAAAAAATACGCGAACGAAGAAGAAGCCGTGCAGCGTGCTTTATAGTCCGTGTCCTTTCGAATATTAAAACCGTTTATCGAGTGAGCGCGCGGTTGCCGGCTCCGCCCGAGTAATAAGCGTCCGACTGGAAAACCGCGGTTCCATCGGCCACAGCATTCTACGTTTCTCTGCGGTGAGCAGCGCCAGTTCCCGAAGAAGGTGTTCTTCAGACTCAAATTACAAACTTGGTTTAATCATCCCCCGTGCATCGTCGAATTTTCACATAATTTCAATTTCTGCGCGTCGCACGGTGGTCCAGATCGAGGAATTAGATGTTCACAAAGACTTCAGCATTGTTTCAAGACTTAAAGCCATGGTACGATAGGTTATTGGATTCGTCTTGACGTCATCTATAACATTATTAAGTGAAATATATGTAAGGAGTGCGTTCCTTAATTGATTTAAATCTTCCCGCTCAATACAGTGAGTCGATAAGTAAGGGTTCGCAGTAGCGGCAGAGAAATAAAAACAAATGATTCGGCAGACACGTGTGAATATTGCCAAATTATAATCATCAACTAATCATTCTTTTATAATAAAGTGAATTGTTTATACGAGGAACAAGATTGCGAAGAACAAACTTTGAATGTTGTTTCTTGTATTCTTTACAGGTTTGTAACTATTGTAAATAGTTTAGGTAAATAGTTTAATTAATAAAAATATTTGTATTCTTTACAGTGAAACTTTTCAGTTTGTTATTCTCTACAATCCTTGAACGTTCAACTAATAATTCAATAACTCATTACATATATATATAGGGAGGAGTCAGATATCAAGTTGACATTAATTTTTACTGATAATAATGCACTTTGATAATAATGCGCAACTATATGGAACTCGAATGATATCCTTTACCAATGATAGAAAACTTCTCTTTAGTTTACTGAGCATTGTTATTTCAATAAATTATAAATATTAAATCTTAGTACAGAAGAGGTACTCTCAACATAGACAAATACTATTCATTTGAAACAAAAATGGACACGTAATATTAAATAGGTTCTCCAGGATAAAGGTCATAAAATCTTGAGTTTTAAATGCTTATTCTAATCACAATTTCTAATAGATCTCGTTAATTTCACCGTTTTCGAATGTCACGGACATTTCAAAAGCAATATACATTCGATGAATATCGATATGAACAAGTTGCTTGTTTATCAAATAAACCGCTAATTCCTCGATCTGAACCACTGTGCGTCGTTTTCATTAAAGACTGTCTGTTTCAGTCAACTTTCTGATCAAAGTAAACACCATTGCAATCAATGTACTCTAAATTACAATATTCTTGATTGTAGCAGAAATTAAATCCTGTGGTCATTCACGTTCTCAGCAATATATAATGTTACTTTAGTTTCCACACGTATAAAAAATTTCTAATAATCGCATTGATTCACGACGAAATCAAATGTATTTCTAGGTAAAATTAAGAATAGGATACCTGTTGCCCTTCTCCTGCAACTTGCGCCATCTTCTCGTGAACGAAGAATACAGTGAATTCCCGATATAAGTCACTTGCGCGGTCCTGGCGAGTGACACTTAGACGGAATCTATGGTGCTCGGCGAACGTTGCATTTGAAATACACAATCCGTGGTGGTGTGGGTAGTCCCAGTGACGTTTAAACGCGAGGCTAGCAGTGACTTATATCGGGAATTCTCTGTACATACCCACATGTACCTTTGAAGAGATTAAATTTATTTCGCCGTAATCTGGGTTCTCATTCCCAAAGAATGAATTCACAAAGTCGGTTGTTCCTAAGTTTCCATGCTGTCGATGTTTTTACGATCATATGGATTCTGCATAAAAAAGAAAACAGATTGATCTACGAAGGAAGTACCAGGATAAACGAGCATGGTAGTATTAAAACCGTTTATCGAGTGAGCCCGCGTTTCCATCAGCCTCGCTACATTCTCCATTTTTCAGCGGCGGGGAAGACGAGTTGCTGAAGAAGGCGTTCTTCAGACTCAAAATTACGGACACGAAAATTCTCGATTTACTGGGTGCATGGCCCGGGGAAAGAGAACCCCGCCAGCCAATTTCTCTGTGTACGCCCGCTCGCTCGCTCGCTCAGCACGGGCCAACCAGATTGAAGCTTGCAGCCCCGAGCTTTGCTTCGCTCGGCTCTCCGGCCGCCTACTCCGCCGACCATCCACCGCTGATTCCGAATTCACTTTCCCGTCGAGTTCGCGAACCAATTCTTGACTTTGCTATCTTCCCGGGCTCTGTAATACTTGATCAAAGCTTAACGCCGTCCCTCGGATTAGGCCGCCGATCTTCGCGACGATCTTATCCTGCGAGAAAGGGTCGCTACACGGCGCGCAGTGTTCCGTCGTATATGAGATTTGGCGAGAAACTGCCTCCAATACAGTCTTCCCTCGATATATGTCCCAACTGCAGTGAATTCTCGATATAAGTCAACAACACGGGCCTTGCCAGCGTCGATTAGTTTACAGTCCTTGAAGCCTCAGCTTCGCTGCCCCTCACAGAGTATAAAAAGACATGCGGGAACGCATAAAAGGAGCCTGTGCTAATGCATGGGTGTTAATGCATAATGCAATCATCAGTGGACAATCTTCAGACACCGTCTTTCGCTACTAATCCAATTACAAAACTTCTTCATTTTTCATTATTATTTTGTGGAACCTTCACCAACTTATTCGTGGAATTTTTCTGATTAAAACGACACTAAACACGATATAATTTGAACTGTATTTAGCGGTTTACTACGTTCGGCGCGGTCACAAGAAAATAGTAGCCCTACACGATCTATGTCACGGACTCGAGGATTGGGCTTAGATCAAAATATTACTGTACATCGAAAGTGGAAAGTCTAAGTTCGCCTTTATGCGACTACCGAGGAAGGTGGGAGAGCGAACGGGTCGGAATAAGAAAGATGAAGGACCGGAAACGAAACGGCCGTTCCGCGAGCGAGTCTACGATTCGACAAGTTAATTACGTTGCCATTAAGGCGGCCGGCAGATAAGAAACATTTATCTTGCGCCAGCGGCAGTTCTGCCTCGCGATTCGCTTCCGGTGCCAGCCGGTGGAGTATTGATTTTATGCGCGCACGCCGTCAAACGGGACCCCGTGATTACTTAACGAAACGCTTCTTTTAATAACGTAATTAATCGGCCGAACGACGGAGCACGCGCAGATCGTGAGATTTACGGGAGACGTGAGCCGGATACCGAGCCTCCCTGGCAGACGCGCGAGCGTTTCGGCCCGGAAGATAAAATTTGTTGCGTGAGCGACGCCTGTCGGCATAATAAATAACGGATTCCGGAAATGTATGAGGGATCGGCAGCTGCCGGTTGCTGCATTTTTTATCAGGTTCGATCGGATCGAGGGGACCACAAATAATTATCCCGGAAGTCTTTATGAAATGCAATCTGCCGGTCTTCGTGCAAAGTAACATATTTATACATTGATTTTAACAGACAGGTTTTGCACAGAAATATACCAATTTTTTAACAATTTTAACCCTTTGACGAGGACTCTTTGTATTGTATTTTTCGATCATTTGAGTATACTTATTTTTTTTTATAAATCGAGATTATGCGAGCCAATTATGTGAGGAAAAGATGCTGTGTTCAGTAAAAATTAGTTAGTTAATAGGGCAGCATTTGTTCGCGAAACAATATGTTTTAATTTTTCGAATGTTTCTATTACGCCTACACACTTTTGATATAAACGCGAAGGTACGTTCAATAGAAGTCGCAAATAACGTAACAATAGAGTGAATTCTCGATATATGTCAACAACACGGGTCTTGCCAGCGTCGTGTATCCTCTAGGAGATATGTCCGTGTTATGTTTACACTCCACGGCGTCCGAGGCCACTCGAGTAGTCCCCGCAGTAGTGGGGATAATTCCGCGACGTTTATCATCCAGGCCTTGGCGACATATATAGAGAAATCACTGTATTTTAAAATTCTTTTAGTGCCTTCACAGTTGCGTTTCATTCATTCGTTTTTTGTCATAACGATTTCTATTTCGGTTAACCAGAATAGCTGTCGGTGAGGACAAATTATTTTGGTTGTCCACAACGGTTATTGACGAAGGAAAATCAATCAGAGACATTTTAATCGCAAATACAAATTTTATCCTACATTATTTTTCACTTTGGTTGTAACAATTACGGTCCCTGAAATTGAACGTGCTCGAAGAATCGAGTTTCCTGATGGCAATTGAAGTATTGACGCGGTAGAAAATATAGAATCCGAGGGAAACGTGAGCTGTAATGTTAAATTAATTCAACTGAATAATTTGAATACCGTTGAATGTTTTCAATCAATTCGCCTGCTTGGAAATTAAGTATGGATTCCATGCATTTATAGTCTCCAGGAGTTCTTATAAATATTCATGAAACGAGAACATAGAAATTGTTACGGAGTTGAATGGAGGAAACCTTCTATTCTACTCTGACGTCAACAAAATCTTCGGCGCAACAAATAAACGTGATCTAGTCGCGGTCGTTTTTCAATGGTGCACCGTCAAAATATGGATTTCCATAAACAACGCTAATAATATAAACCATGTGGTTTTCTGGGGCCAGTAAAGTTTTTTTACTCTGAATAGCATGAAGAGTCGTTTCAATCAAAAGAAGCACTTTGCGACTGTAATATTTAAGTATTCCTTAGGTGTATCAAAAATTTATATAACATTGTTTTATTAAAAGATGTATAATTACATTTTGACAAGGTTTGCTGTCAGAAGTGACATGACGTTAGGTAGAAAGTGTATTTAAACTCAAAATCGACTGACCCAGTTCCATCAATTTTGGATGGTTTTAATTCTGTAATTGATCTCGCAGCTGGACGTTGCAATTATTACATAACATTTCCGACGTTGAAGTTATTCTGATAGAATGTTTAATTGGAACAAAAATTTGATTATTTTCTCCAAACAATTTTCGACCGAAACAACTGCATTTCGCTGCCTGTCTATCTGTTTCAAACATTGATAAATGCTTACTAAATTATAATTTACACTGTTTGATGCAAGAGTGGTATTAAAAGACCTATAAAGTTCTATTTAAGCAACGGCACCGAAGCCCCTTAAATCAAGAACCGAAATTCTCGCAGTGAATTCTCGATATATGTCAACAACACCCAATGACATATATCGTCCAGGAGACATACTCGACCCGTGTTATGTTTGCACTCCTCGGCGTTCAAGGCTTCTCGTGCTTCGTAGCCCCTCGCGGGGTGTATCCCGCGGTAGTGGGGATAATTCCGCGACGTTTATCATCCAGGCCTAGGCGTCATATATAGAGAAATCACTGTATCTCATAAGCCGCTCGATCTCCGGTCAAGTACAGTGGAACCTCGATAGTAGTACTCTCGATGCTCGCATGCGAATCTCGCTGGTTGCATTTCGGCAACATGCGCGGCGTTGCCTAGTTACGGGAAACACGTGACACGCGCAGAAGAGGGAGATTTCGTACAGTTGATCGGTCAGCTCGATAGTAGCAGGAACCTCGAGGTAGGCTTTTTCAGTCCCGTTTCGTGCAACTACGAAACAATCTACCGTAAATTCAATTACACACTTACATTACGTTTTACCTGGTACACAGTACGTACGTTCAGCGTGAATCGCGGCCGTATTGTCCTTCACTTTATCTGTTTGCGCAACGGGCTCGGTGCCCATTTACGAATAAACACGCGCGCAGGGATAAATAATCGGTTACCGCGAACGGGCGGCGTGTTCCACGGATGTAACCAAACGAAAACGAAACGGGTAAA
The DNA here is from genome assembly GCA_028454245.1 of Halictus quadricinctus. NCBI lineage: Eukaryota > Metazoa > Arthropoda > Insecta > Hymenoptera > Halictidae > Halictus > Halictus quadricinctus. The sequence goes on along the minus strand of CM052115.1, from coordinate 11,081,427 downwards.
ATGGCCGGCGGTTCGAACCAGAATTTTTCGAGCGCGACATCGATATCGAGTCTGCACCGAGGGCTTCTTTACGGGTAATAATTTTCGGCCGCGTCCGATACAACTCGACCGTTCGCTAATTAAACCGCACCCGGTCGTCCGGTTCTCAATTAGCTTCCTCAATCGACCATTATCGAACGTAACTGATCAGCTTGTCAATTCTTTGCTCGGCTTTCCGTGGCGGGTTCGAACTAGAGGACGAGAAGGAGGGAGAGAGAGAGAGAGAGAGAGAGGGGTGGATGGCGGTGCAGCCCGCGGCCAAGGTGGCATCGATATTTATTGCATTTAATACCAGCCGCCGCATTTACGTTAATTGCAACGCTCTGGTCTTGTTCCGTGCGGTTAGCTAGCCCAGGCTCACAGCTCGGCATGGTGACGAGGGATGGTTTCACCCTCGAAACGACCAGCCCTTCCGGAGGTCTGCAATCAGAGTGGCCAGGGACCAGCAACTACCTTGAATAGTCCCGCCCTCGTTCGACGTTATGTTCGTCCGTCAGATGTTGGCCAGGTACTTCAGGAGATCTTCTAGTCTGGAACCCTGAAAAAATCGATTTCCCTGTTTTTCATATTTTCTTTAAGTATATTTGCGTGCAAAAGGATTCGTTTTAATTAACACGTTGATTGTCAGACGCATTTTCCATGGTTTGCCCAAGGCGCCAACGTGAATTTTTCATTATGCGATGCATATTATGTTGAAATATTATTTGCAGCAAATAATAAAATTATTTTTGTATATTCTATATTGCATTAATTTCTTCAAACCATTATAGTAACAATGGTATTATTGAAAAATGTATCAGTATCAATATTTACACGTATTATGTACTTTTATCATTTGCTGCGTCGCCGGTAGCCAAGTCGAGTGCCGGTCACCGGTGACCCCCACGGCAGTCAACGTGTTAAAATTAACTAGACCTTTAGAGAATGCAACACGCGCTGCGAGATACGGTGAATTCTCGATATATGTCAACAACATATCTCTTGCCAGGGTCATCTATAGTCCAGGTTGTAGTCATGCCCGAGAAGTGTTATGTTTACACTGTGTGCCCTCTCACGGGGTATACGCCGCGGAGTGGGGATAATTCCGCGACATTTAACATCCAAGTCTTGGCGACATATATAGAGAAATCGCGGTAATGATAAATTTTTAAACGCGTTCTTCTCGAAACTATGTTTTTACCCATGATACCCATGATTCCGAAAAAACTGCTGGACCAATTGGTCCCAAACTTGACACACATCTCCAGCACACGTGTCATTATCACTCCTCCATCCCATACCTGTGAAGTCATTTCACTATGTCACGATAAGACCCGGCTGGAAGTTAATCGAGAAACTAAAGAACATACATCTTCTATTTTCGCTAATGTACAATAATCTTTTTGTTCCAGGTTGGTACACAGTCGTCATAATTTAACATTTCCGGTGGAACGTCCCTCAAAATCCCGCATAGGTGAGCTAAAACATTTTTCTTTCCGAAAAGAAACGCTGAACGACTGTTTCGGTGAATGTCACAAAGGTTGTTCAACATTACTATTTCGAGCACGTTTACCGCTTAATTTTTTAAATTTTCTTGAGCTGTTCTCGTCGGAGAGAGAACGATTTTTAAGAAAGTTGCACAAACAAAGCCTATTAAAAAGTTCCACAACTCTTCCGATCTCCGTAATAAAAGATCGAAAATGTCTGGCAATTAGCGGAAGCGTTTCGCGCGGGCGATCCGGTTGACAGTTAAGCACCGGGCCCGCTTAATATGTCTACTTACCGGCTTCTGGGAACGCGGAAGAACAAAGACGATCGATCATGGATCCACGAGCAAGAAGCCCGGAGCGAGGAATACCGGGGAAACCTATCCGCTGAGCAAGCTACTCTGGAGTTTGTCACCGAGAGCACAATTTTCAAGGCGTGGGCTGACGGGGGGGGGGGAGGGGGCTGGCTAAATTGGAAATCAATTCGTTTGCGGCGCGCCGGAACACCTGCCATTCTTCTTCGTACGTCTTTCGAGGAGGCGAGAGTTCGACTGGGTTCCGCGTTTGCCAGCTTGGTAGCTTGCTAGCTTGGCAAATAGAACGTGCAGGACAGTAACCCGTAACTTGTGTTAGTCTTAACGCAAATTCAGTCCGTATCGCAAATAGTTCTTATCGAAATAGTTCCCTTATCAATCTCTTCTCTTCCCGTATTCCTACGGCGATTTCATTGAAATTCGAGCCGAAGAGAAAACAAAATTGTCCTTGGAACTCTCGAAGGTCTCGAACTAAACGAAAAATACAACACAACGATTACCCGAACTACCCAGGAGGATAATAGTGTTCGGATAATAGAACAGTTACTAGAAGAAGTCCTCAGTGAGTTGTACGGTAAAGTCTCGATCTAAGCCGAACGGAGCTACACCATTTTAGTCAGTTCCCCTAAACTGGAGGGCATTACTAATCCAATTACAAAACTTCTTTATTTTTCATTATTTCTTTGTAGAACCTTCGCCAACTTATTCCTGGAATTTTTCTGATTAAAATTTGAACTGTATTTAGTGGTTTAATTGACGGTGCGTAGTGCGCAAGAAAATAGTAGCCCTTCACGATCTATGTCACAGCACGGCCCGCGGATTGGGCCTAGATAATAAACTGAACAGTTTGTATTGAAGGTTATACTATATTTTTCCTATTACACGAACCTTCTGATAAAATAAATATTTCGAGAAGACGTTATGAGCCGTGGTATGCGGACGACAATGGAATGCTCGCGTGCCCAATTTAGCGCCCACTGCGCAACGAAGCATGATTGAATACTGCGAAGAAGAGTGGGTGTGTTTGCGGAAGGTTCGCTCTGTAGCGGTTGTTAAAAGTTAGAGACCCGAAACAACTTCGAGACGAAGAGGGGATAGCAGACACATTCCGCAAAGTTAGGTCAGCGCAGCGGGTTGTTTTTGTGCAGTTTAAGTTTAATTCTCTATTTCTCCGCAGCACACTCGGCAGGGAGGAGGCAGTCGTTGCGGGGCGCGTGTATTTGAATTCCGTTGAAGAAGATTTTAAGTGAAAATGAGTTTACGGTTGATATACAGTACCGCTCGCAGTTATTCGAACGACAGAGCTCAGACTCGCAGACCCCATCTTTAAAACGTAAAAACTAGCGTCCCGCGTAAACGGTTAATATAAACGAATCTTTATTAATACGTTTACTGCCGAACTTCAACCCACGGGAAATCCAACATAATTAAAGCAATCTACTAAATGAAAGCGGGACTAGAAGGATGACATTTCAGTATTCCTTTAATCCCTGTATTCTTCAGATTTCATAAAACATTGTCTTCTTTAACGTATTGCGGTAAACATTAATTTCTAAACGACTTCGGTTGTTCTGTAAATAAATTCTTTAGAAAAAATGAAAGACTAACATTTCTTAATAAAACTGGCTCGAGGCCAAACATTCTTTAATTTACGATTATTGTGATTGTGAAATTTATTTAACACATTTATTCCTTGGAACATATACAGTGATTTCTCTGTATATGTCGCCAACGCTTGGATGATAAAAGTCACGGAATAATTCCGAATAACACGACTCGGGTATGTCTCCTGGACGATTCATGTCGCTGGCAAAACCCGTGTTGTTGACATATATCGAGAGCACACTGTATTATGGTAAAAGCTGCTAAAAATCTGGCTGAATATATTCTTGATGTTTTTATAAAATAATCCAAACTGGCCGCTTTTGGTGCTCCGTAAACCTAGTGTTAAATGAAAAACAATGAATAGCTTTTAAATGAAGTCTTGGGTATTTTCCTTGTAAAATGATCTTATTTATCGGCGCCGTTTCAAGTAGTTCTGTGGATGACTGGAGGATCGAAAGTTTCCTAGGATTCGAGAGAATTCGATGAACGAGAAGTTCGACGGGGATGATCAGGCCTTCTTCTCCTTATTCTTTTCCTCTGATTAAAATGTCTCCGAAAGTTGAAGCTTCCGAAACTTGGCCCGACTACGTAACTGTGTTCTTTAATCTCTGATTCTTGTGTTCCGACAGGCAGTCCCGACTGCGTAATTAGCAGAGAGCGGCCGGGGGTTCTAATGAAACGTGCCGGGGGATGATTAAGTAGGGAATGGGGGAAGGAGAGAGAGAGAGAGATAGCTAATACGTCTGTTTACAAAGTTGCTGCAAAGCCGTTGCGCGATTTGCGCCAAGCGCCCTGGCTTTATTGCACTCCCATTAAAGCGCCGCGTTGATTTTTGTGTACAGGCGTTACGATTTGCGTTCCACGTAGCCCTGGACAAAGGGCATTTAGTCATTGAAATTTCCGACCTTGAGGTCCGCAAAGTTGCTCGTCGTTGCTCGTCTCGATTGTGTATCGAATTCATCGAGGACACGTCTAGCTTGATTCATATTTTTCCAATGCTCGTGGCAAAGTTTAATTAACCTGTCCGAATAAACATTCCCCGGAAGCAACGTGCGCGTAACAAAACACCCGTTTTCATC
>CM052115.1:11061129-11076424 GCA_028454245.1 Halictus quadricinctus | reverse complement strand
GAACTTTCATTCCTTGATCCTTGGATAGCAAACGTAGTGGACAAATGGTTTGGCTCAGATTCGTTTAGGTTGTGATTTACAATGATTTCTCTATATATGTCGCCGAGGCCTGGATGATAAACGTCGCGGAATTATCCCCACTACCCCGCGGTAGTGAGGGGTCACGAAGCTCGAGAGGCCTCGGTAAACATAACACGGCTCGGGTATGTCTCCTGCACGATACAGGACGCTGACATATATCGAGAAGTCACTGTAGTACTCGAACAAATTTTTGAACCTGTTTCTTTTAACTCTTCGTGTTTCGAGGGTACTCTAAAGTGTCACTTTATAAAAACAAAGATGTAAGTGCACAATGAATTGCTCAAATAAAGTTGGAAATGAAAATGAAATTCTTGATTGGTAATCTGGATTTTCCGGAACATATACTTGCACGGTGTACGGATTGTTTAAGCAAGTTTAAGTTTTGTTTAAGATTGTTTAATTCAAGATAAAACAAGGGTTGAACTAAAAGTTACAAATTGAAATTCGTCGGTCGATTGAAAATGTACAAAATTTTTTAAAACTTGAATAAAAAGCTGTCGAGATATTGTAATCGATTGAAACGCGCATCTTAACCCCTCGCGCTACTATTTATTTTGTGATTATAATGATTCGAAATTCTTCATCGTTCAGAACATAGAAAAAAAAAGATTTATTGTATGCCTATGTTTTCTCCGAAGGATGTATACCAACTACGACAAAATAGAATTTTATTTCGGTTCAAAGGAAATCAATAACATAAATATTTATTAGACTCTGTTCAAAATCTTCATCACCAGTCCGACTCGAGATTGTAGGGGTTAAAACTACCCCATACCGTTCAACTACAAAACGGTAAGCGATGAAGCAAACATTCACACTTTGAAATACGTTTTCATTTTCTCAAGAAGCAAACAACAATAACAGACCCACCGAATCTGAAATGTTAATTACACTTTCCGGTCGATAAACGGCCGTTCGATGATGGGGAAATTTAATGAACCTGAAAGGATTAGAAGCACGAATACGCTCTATAATTAATATAAATCGAGTGAGTCAGTTTTTTGGGGTCGCGCGGGAGCCGCTTCATCAAGTGCAGACGTATTAAGCACACAGAGGGCGAGTAGATCGTGGGCACTAGAGAATAAACGGAGCCGATCGGTGTTCGGGGCCAATTATCTTTCCGTGCTTGAACAAACATTCGACGGGTTTTAATGAAATCGCGTCGAAATACGCTCGGCAGAAAAACCGGAACTGGCGTGTTCGGCCGATGATTTGCGTTCCCTGGTCGACCACCGAAGAAAAACGGTTTTCCGAAGAGTCTCACGGGGGGGGGGGGGGGGGGGGGGTTGACGGAGCACCGTCGTCGACGATGGCTGGCATCGTTAACCCGACGATACAGACGATCTCTTTCTACTTTGATACGAAAACTCAATAGGATACGGCGCGTCGGGTGGCCTCGTTTCGCCTCGGTCGCCACGGCGTTATCAACTCAGCAAATAATTTTCTTCCCATTTTTTTTTCCTCTTCTTTTTCTTTTTTATTATTTCGTTGAATGAGGAGCACCGATATCTATCGGCCGCGCCGGTACGCCCCGGATATTCCGGTGACGGCGAGGCGAGAAAACGTCGGCCGACATTTGAATAATTCACGTCGAACCGTATTTCTCGAAAACGCCGCCGTCCGCCGGCCGCAAAGGAAATCGCATTTTCGAAAATGCCGGAAATATTCCGCCGCCGGCCAACGAGATTCCGCGTGACGTACAGTGGCGGTCATACACGGTACAGTAAAGTAGCCCGACACGGACCCGATTTTTAAAAAAATATAACTCTCGATTAAGAACACTTTTACAAAATATTATTACACGTTTTAAAGCTACAATATGTATTCTTTCGAAACCCGCTGGAGAAAAAAGTAAGAACGGTGCTTGACACTGGATTTACGGGACCCGTCAAAATGGCGGATTCTAATATTTTGAATATTAATATTGAGATTCCAAAGATGCATCCGTGAAGAATTATTTAACTTAATAAAAAAATGGCTACAAATTGCGGTAGATACGTTCAGGTTATTTTGATAAAGTCATTTTTAGTGCTCTGTAAACCTAGTGTTAATAATGAAACAAAAACGAAACTGGTGACCAAACACGGATTTAAAAAATAGGCTCCTAATAGGAGACACCCAGTATGTTCGTTCCTTCTATTTTTTTTTCTGTCTTTTCGTAATCAGAGGTTGAGGATGACGTCGAAGTCAGTCAACGATGAAATCATCTACGCCTCATTTTAGATGTGGAATGCCGTTGCTAATGTTGGTATAGAATATGTTAATGAACACTTTGATCGCCAAACTAGAAACCCCAAAAATTCCATACAATCAAAGTAAGTTATTTAATGAAATAAAAATTGAAAGAAATTAAACCTTCTTGCATGTTACAGATCCTAATCTGGTACAATGAATACAGCAACGTAAAAATTCATTTTAAAATTGGGTGACGTTGGCAGTCAACGTGTTAAAGTATGACTCGCTCGCAAGTAAATGGCCGCGATTGTACGGACGAGGCCTAGTCGAAGGATCGCTGGAAAGCAAGGAATTTTCGCGCGAGCGATAAATAATTCGATCGTGACCCGCGGCCGGCAACGATTATTTTTACAATTAGGATCCTCCGGGACCTGGACCCCTTCCTCTCCGACTCGAATCCTGACTCGTATATAACCGCCGACACGTACGGATAGAGAGTTTTAATTCGTTCGCAGCGATGCGTGGAATAATACGCGCCGTTCCAGTCAGCCGTGTTATTCAGACGCCTGGAATAAATCGGTCGGATTCATACGTTATTCATTACGATTTCCACTTTGTAAATGATTTCGCCCGTTTGCCGTCTCGTGAACTGTGAATCGGTTGGATTTTATGCCGACCCGATTCCTTTGTAACATTCCGGCCGTGTTTCGGTTTATCGATACTGTTTGCTCCGCTTCCCTGTTTTTTATCCCCCTTTCCTTTGGTCCTCCAGCTTAGCTGACGCCGGGATATATTAATTAGCCTACTCCCTATATTGTTTGCACATTATCGCGCGTGTTATGCGTGTGTTCCATAGTCTCGTTTTTTTGATAGATGGAATCGATCGTATTTGCTAGAGTTCTGTTCCGTTATAAGACGACGATGTTTCTTTCGCAACAAGAAAATCTCTATCCCCTGTTCTGCTTTTAAAATTGTTAGTGCCAGAACGGGATGATAAGGTAAACGTCCCAGTATCCTAACGTGTAAAACCACCATAAAATTCAACAAGTACTGTTTAACACTTTGCCTGCCCAACTAGAAACCTCAAAAATTCGATAAAATCAAAATTTAATGAAATGAAAATTGAAAAAAATTAAATGTATGATATTGAAGAGTCCTTCAAGTTTCTTGCATTTTCCAGGTCCTAATTTTGGTAGAATGAATGAATTAAAACCTGGACAAATAAATCTTATAATTTTATAGTAAAATAATTAATTCTCTTGCACGTTCGAATTTTTGGTTTACATATTAAAGTATATTTATCAGATATAGTGAAACATTCCCTTAGTAAATTAGCGAGATTTCTTAGCAAAAGCTTAAGAAATTCTTCAGGATTTGTTACACACATGACACACGTCTCAAAATAATAATTTTCAACTGGTGAGTTTTAATTTTACATAATGATTATTTTAGTCTAATATAATCTGTGTGTTTCTACTTTATGCTACTAATTTTTATTTTTAATTATAGTAACAAGTAAGGTAAATAATAAATTAAATCTGTATCATTGTCCAGATACCGGGACGTTTATCTTATGTCATATTCTATCCATTTCCGACGAATGACATCCCCGCTCGGCGGACCTGTTTTTAATTTGCCGCTCCGAGCCTCTCGCATATTTTCGGCGTTCTATCTCAGGCCACTCGAGAACAAAGTCAAGCCGCACAAGGTACCCTGATCCGAAATACGACGGAAGTCGGTGCCGAGGCATCGTCATATAGGCGGACCATTTTGTAGTTTGCCACTACATTCGAGCCTCTCGCACATTCTCCGTGTTCTCTCTCTCTCTCTCCCGGCCCATCGGAGAACAAAGTCAAGCCACACAAGGTACCCTGATCCGCAATACAACAGAAGCCGTCGCGAGCCATCGATTTATAGCGGAACAAAACTGTATACAGTCATCCGTAGTTCGTGGCACACGGGAACTCTCGCGGGACGGCTCGCACCTAATCTTTAGGTTTTGACGTCACGCGTTACAGAGCATGTGTCACCGTTTTAGGCAATAATTCGGTCCCTATCGTTGCAGTAACAAAATCATACCGGTTTCAAGTCCCCGTTCTCGAATAATGATCGAATCGATACCGAGAAAAATCGTGCGCAGAGCTAGCCGGCCGTAATGGCTTTCAAAAGTGATGGAAATTCCGTGGCATCGGGCGAAACGGTGCGGATCGGTTCAGCTGTTCCGTTAAAGCGGGACAGATCGAACGGTATGGCGAACGGATTGCACGAATTTGCCGAATGAATTTCGCCGACAGAAGGGAATTAAAAATATTTGCCGATTGATTCGCCGGTCGGTCGGTAGGTCGGTCGGTCGGTGATCGATTGAAATGCGACCGAGAGGAGAGGAGAGGACCGGGGACACGCGTTCGGGAACGGTAAAAATTCCGTTTAGGACCGCGGCGCGATATGGAACGCGATGATACGCGCGGCGATCCGCCCGCAGCAATTTTATCCGCAATTTTCCCGGCCGGGGCGGAAACGCGGAACGAGCGCGGCCCGTTCCCGGGTCTTTCTCTCCATCCTCTATCCTCGAGCCGTGCTCGGTAGACACGTCGAAAGGCTTGAGTCGCGGACAACAAGTGGTGCCGTAACGAGCTTTTTATGACGAATGTGTTGGCCCGATGTGCAAAAACGTGACTTCCTCGAGCACGTGCTCACCTGGCCGGTTCGCGGCTCCTTGACCCGTGAAACGGCTCCGGGCATTGTTTACCGCCGCGGAGCTTCTCCACGGTTCACGACGTCAGGAACGAAACGAGATAGAGTCACCTATCCACCGAATGAACACTTAAGGGCTCGGGATAGTCACGTGACTTTGTAATTAATCATTTCCATTCACAGACTTAAGATCCGTCTTGGTCTTGATCCGAACTTCTGATTAAACTTGTCACATTTTTTGCTCTGTGTTATCGATATCATGAATTCTGACGCCAGAAACGTGCTTCAAGCTTTTCGCTTTATTTCGCAGAAAATCAAGACAAAATATTGCTGAATTTGTAGCTGGAGATATTTTCTAGCGCGCGCCGCTCTCGATTTCAGCCAGAAAACTCATCCAATGGCAGAAAAATGCTCGGATTCCACGACATGCGCATCGTCAAATTTTGGCGTAATTCGAACGCTTATGTTACCAAATATTTGCATAATCTCGGCAGCTCCTGAGCAGCGCGCACTAGATTGAACCTTCCTCTTTCGAATGAGCCCTTGACCAGCGGCAAAATATCCTTATATAAGGACGAAAACTTGAGACACGTGAAACCATTTTTTGTCGGTAATGTAGTCACTCTACCTTATCGCGAATCTACGAAGACCAGGCCCTTAACCCTTCCGCATCGACGCGCAGTGGTTCGGTTGCCACGACTGGTTGGACCAAATTAAATACTAGTGGACCATTTGATAGGGCACCAAGAAAAATCGTGTTCTGCACAATTTTAACCCCATATCTCGACCGGGAGGGTAGTTTGGGGTAAAATGAAAAATATTAGTTTTCGGCCTGTTTTCCTTATTTAGTCGCATGCGAAAATTTTGAAAAAAATCTGCCAGATGTCGAACACTCAGACAAATATACCGTAATTAATTCAGTTTTTTTAGTAGAAAGTCCTAGTTGTAAAAAATCAAAATCCTCTAAAAAACGTTTACGGCCTGTTTTCCTTATTGAGTCGCATGCTAAAATTTTGAAAAAAATCTGCCAGATGTCGATCACAGTCAAATATACCGTAATTAATTCAGATTTTTTAGTAGAAGGTCCTAGTTGTAAAAAATCAAAATCCTATAAAAAAACGTTTTCGGTCTGTTTTCCTTATTGAGTCGCATGCGAAAATTTTGAAAAAAATCTGCCAGATGTCGAACACAGTCAAATATACCGTAATTAATTCAGATTTTTTAGTAGAAGGTCCTGGTGGTAAAAAATCAAAAACCTCTAAAAAAACGTCGGAAAATTGCAGATTTCGCATTGGAGCTTACCAACGACGTTTGAAATAATCGGAGACCACTTTCATTTCTAAAAAAAAAAGTAACGCAAACAAAAAATTACGTTTCTTTCAAAAAACACTACTACTTTTTCCCACTTCATTTTTTTCCCCTAATATTTATGATTTTCAAAAGATAACGCTGGCTGGTAATAGCGTGTTCCCGTGTAGAGGGTTAATGGAAGATCAATCGGCGTGGCATCGGCTATTCCGTTGAAGAGTGGGGGACAGTCAAAGGTTCCCGTTAGGCAAACATGGAAAGTCGAAGGCGTCGAAGGCACCCAATAACACACAATCGAGAAGTCGACTGCTCCTGCTGCCGCCACTCGATATTCCAGCGAAATGGAACGCGACGTGTATGTGTGTGTGTGTGTGTGTGTGTGTGTGTTATCGTTCGAACCCTCGCGTTACCCATGTTATATCCATCTCTGGCATAGCTCGCTGGCTGGCTGGCTATAGCCCGGTTCTGTCGCGCTGACAGAATGGATGATAAAAAAGCAGACGACAGTCTACGACGCGCGGTGCCACGACCACCTATCGCGTATCCAGCCCGCGAAATACCGATTTCAAAGCCGCGATCGCGATCTGCCTGGAACAGGCCCGGCCATAAAGCACTCTCTTCCGCGAGCAACGCCGTGCCGATCCGTCGACACTGTTTGAGCGAGGAGAAGGGAGGGGGAGGGGCGACCTTTAAAATCGGCTCGGATCTGCCTCGGCCTCGGCCTCGGACTCGACGCGATTCCCGATATTTCCGGTCGACCGGAAATGACAGCCGGATCGATACACCCGCGATAAAGGCTCGGCAAATATAATCGCGCGAATCGCCACCCGGTAAATAACAATCCGGCGGCAATAGCTGGTATTAATGTAGCTTTTAGATAAATCAGTAAGTAATTCAGTGTACGCAGAAGCATTCGCGCAATCTGCGCGAGAATCGAGGGTAATTGGCTGGCTGCTTTGTGCGACCAGTTTTCGCGCGGCCATTTGTCGAAACGGGGGAACACGTGTGAAATCAGTCGCGACGAATAATCATTTTCGTTCGTGTCCGAATAATTGTCTGTGTTTGTTGCAAAAACGGAAGCCAATTTATTTTATTTCTTCAATCGTGTAGTAGATCGACAGTACTGTGTCTTCAATTCTTTCAGTCCTGCTGTTTCAAATTACGGCTACACGCTTTAGTAAGAAATGCATAAAATTTGTTAATTTATGACTGAACGAATGAACAATGAAAATTGTTTGTTTGAAATTCAAAGAATGTTTGCGACTCAATCGATGCGTTCCACAAAATGCTCGAACCACGCAGTGAATAATGCGCATTTGATGTGGAACTCTTTCAGATCCTAGAGGACAACCCTTCATTAGCTGCTGATTTCTTCGTGGAAAATTAACGTACGGTGGCAGATAATGACCTGTAGCACTTCTACAGGCGACTATTGTTATGGTGAAATTTCTCTCTGCAGATGCGAGCGAAACTATTTGTAGTTTCCCTCTGCTCGACAACACGGGATACTACATTAACGCGATTCAACGTGAAATTACATTTTATGTCTCCTGAACTACTTTCATGGTGTCAGCCATGTTCTCTTCGTCCCGTAGTTATTGGTTCGGCTGTTGCTTCTTCTTGTTGGAAGACATCTTGACAATAAGTAAAGCAATCTATCAGAAAAACTGCTTCGAAAAAAATAGCATACACCTTTAAAAATACTTATGCGTATCGCTGGTATGCCAACAACAAAAAGAAGTAAGCACAGTAGAATGAGAAATTAACTTTCTTCAAAATGGCTGAAAATCTCACATCTTTACACACGCATATCTTTTAAACTAGTGATCTCCTAGGTTCGAAACTTGGATTTTCGGTATCTTCTCGCCCCAATCTACAGGATGATATTAAAAAAAGTTAAAAACTTCTGGTTCCCTGAGGTGAAGTTTAACCGAAAAATATGTAACATTTGCTCGCATTAAAATTAATGAGATGACCTGTTTACGTCGATTCGTGTGATTCTTAGATGCAGTACAATTTCGTAGTTTTTCTCTATTTACCGTATTAATGAATTACCTTTGTCGGTATTAATGCCGTTTAATCGTCACGCGGCATATTCGCACCGTGCCGCGTACAAATGTTTGCAGAATAGGATTTTACGTTCCTCGGTCTGTGAGTACGCGATAGGAGGTGTGCTCTCGAGCCGTGTATTATTTACCGGGCAATAATAATGGGATTCTGTGACCGATGTTGAATAAATATGGAACGTGGCTTCGGCAAGGCGGCTGTGTTCTTTGTGCACGCTCTATTTCAAAGTGGCGACCCGCGCAACGGTACGCCGACCGTATTTGTCCGTTCGTGCGTGCGGTTTCGCGTGAGAATCGAATTTTTACGGAACACGGAGATTAATCTCGCCCGCAAACAGGCCGGCCACACGCGACGCGATCATTCGATGAAAACACTTTCCACGGTCTGCACGAGCTCTTTGCTTTCTAACCCGGACCGACCAGAAAGAAAACGACAACTTTCTGATATCGGTATACAACTCTCGTAAGTCCCTTGGGAAAAAGCGGTGATCATTTTTGCAATTCACCCGGCAGTTCGCTCAACTGTTTATAAATATTTCTCCCTTGCGTGCCCCACTCGTCGTTCACAAACCTTTAAATACTCCGCAGAGATAGTTATGGGATAAAATGGGATAAAATTAGTTTCTAATCAGTGATATGCAAAAATTCTCAGAACAACTCAACAGATGTGAAATACCCAATTAATTTGGATTTCTAAGTGGAAAACCCTGTTGGTTAAAAATCAAAAATCTCGAAAGAAGTCCGAATAAATGCAGATCTCGTGTTATCATCTTATGAATAGAAATTATTAATTACAAAGTGACGTGACGATCCCGGGCCCTTAAGGGCCGCGTCATTTGTATTTTTTCAACTGGGGTTTCCGTGCGACGTCCGCGTTCCACGGAAGAATCGTAAAGTGGTCGGATAACTTCTCGAAGGAGCTCGTGCCGAGGTCCTTGAACTAATCCAGAGTCCGATCGTTCGTTCAAGTGAATTAGCTTGAAGAGCTTTGGGGAATCCTCGTAAAATATAATGAAGAATCTCCTGGCGTCTGAGGGGCTGCTCTTCCCACCACCTTTCCTCCGAGCCCGGTGATTTCTCCTTTGATAAATAAACGCGATTCCGAAGACGGACGACGCGCCGGGATGAACGGGGTTAGACGGGACCAAGAAAAAGAAAGGCCCGGTTCCAGGATCGGATCCGGGACAAACGGGACGGACGACGTCAATGAGGGGGAACCGAGGGTGAAGTGGAGCAGCGTACCTTGGCCTCTCGCTCGTAAATTTTTATCGGTTCGGCAAACTTTGACCCGCCGCGGCTCTGCGCTCTTTCTCTCGGAGGAGCTTGATTAACCCGGCAGTGATCGCGCTTTAAATAGTAACGCTCCGAGAGCCGGATCCTCTCTCTCTCTCTTTCTCTCTCTCTCTCACCTCGAGCGCGCATATGTTAGGCGCGGGGACCGTCGCGCGAAACGGGACCGGGGAACGATTAAATTACGTAACGAGAAAACTCGCCGAACTGCTCGGCGAAGTTTTAAATGAAACGTTAGGGGCGTAATGTCGTTTGGAAGTTCACGGCGTTGATCAAAATAGAAGAATCTTCGCGACCCAGTTTCGAATTCGCGCGCCGCCGCACACTGGACGATTTCCTCGAAAAATGGGACAAAAATGAAAGTTCTTTGGTAATATGATTTATTAATGTCCGATACGTAAAACTGATTTCTTTTCTTTATTCCTGTTTATAACTAGAACAATTGTTATTTATAACTGAAACATTCAACAATATTTTTTACCTTCAAGTTCGGACTTTTTAATAAGTCCGAACTTGTAAGTCAATGTTTCTGACTCTTTTAATTCGGGTTTTATGTCGCGCGGACTTTCGCAGTCGACGGGACGAGAGGAGGTCGGGAAGAATGTTTTAGTATGTAACGGGGTCAAAACACTGTATGGGAAAACCCTAATTTTTGCACCGCTTTATTAGCACAATTTCGGGGTATTGTTCCGAGGACTTGGAATACAGCCGCGAGCCGTCGGTTGAGAAGCCGGGATTGGACAAAGATGGTATGCCGAGTGAAATATCGCCGGAACGAAGTCGCGCCAAATTTGAAGAGCAAAATGGAATGTAAACTGGGTCGCCGCGACGGCCGGTTATTTTCTCCGTTTCTTTCGGAAACGGTCCCGTTGTTGGTGTACTCGTAAGCGGCGAGACAAAGGGCCGACCCTCGAAAAACGATCCTATACTCGCGACAATTATCGAGATCCGAGCACGCGCAACGATGGATAATTCTTTTTTTAACGAAACGACAGTGCATCGACGGTCAGAACTGTATTTTTTTGGATGTTGAATACTGATATCTTTCAATTATAATAAATCTTTTCGACCGTTTGAAATTGCACCTGCTCATTTTTGCCATGGATGCATAAAATACGCAGTCGTTGGTTAATGACAATCATTAACCATTTGATCATTTCCAAATCGGTGAGAATGATCATATTTGGTAATCTCTAATCGGTACACTGCAGCCTGCAATACGTTCTAAAAACTATTCGGTATCATTGTAACTACGATATTCGAAATGAAATCCCCGTCGTTAATCATAATCAAAAACGTATCCGTTTCGTGTTTAACGATTATTGAGTTCATCACGCTCCACAATTACGTTCACTTTGATTACTTTGGTTATCCACTAATCGTGGCTTGCTCGATTCCTTACTAATCTTGATCATTAGTCACGAGCGCGATTTCGCGATAATCACGATGGTTTAATCATCCAGTGGAACTACTTTTTGTCCAACTCCTGACACACACGGTTCTTTCGATCGAATTAATCGACGTGTTGAAAGTGTGGAATAAATTTTGGAAAATTGCAAGACCCGATTGCAGAGCGGCGAATGCAGAAAGACCTGTTTCTATCGAGCACGAAAGTGCCGGGGATGGCCAGCATGATTCGTTGAATAAATTCGACGCGTTGACAGCTGGGAATTTCGGTAGAAATTTGCCGAAGAAATTATCGAGCGCGGAATAACGAGATGCGCGTTTCTGGAGCACCTTTCGAGCTCCCTGCGGCCGAGAGATTTGCGCCGCGGAATCATAGCAACGGCTACGGGTCTTTAAGTGTTGGAATTTACGAGGTGAACGCGTGGATTTGTTATTTCTGAGAGGGTGCTTCGGAGAACCATAATTGCGACGTACCACTCGCTTTTTAAAGAATGCACAGCACCGCCGAACACGAAGAAATTCCGCACGGAAAAGTCCACCATTTTGCATTCGCGCGTGTTCAAATTGCAGTCACGATTCTTCAATTAGTGTCCATGAAATTATTTGCAGTTTATACCTTCTATGCACAGTCTGATAACCAGGCTGTGGATTTTATGCATTTATGAAAAAAAATGCAAAATATAATACACACATTTAAAGAAGTTTAAAATGTATCGTTTACAGTTGATTAGATTGATTAATCAATAAATAAATTGTAGGTCGCAATGGTCGATTATAAATCAATACGAGCTCTAGCCGAACATTTTGAACGGTTTCGTAATATTTGTATAAATATTACGGAAAATTGTTGTTCGACGAATTGAGAGTTTGTAAATATGACTCTTCACTTTTCGTTCGTTTCACGATGAATTCCCACCGTCCTCTGTCACAATGGTATTTAATTTCATTCCACATTTTAACAACCACTCGATTTTGTTCAAATTTATTCTGGTTATGTTTTATGCATACGTACGTTTCCAGTAAAAGTTCTATCGCCGAGTTTTACACATTTCGTCAAATACTCATAATCTACGCCCACGTTCGTGAAATGAACATTTTTCACGTGAAGCAAAAATGATATTATAACGTACGATACGAATACTCGTGTAATATCATATAGTAACTAAACGATGGATCTTCGCGCATAAATCAGAAATTTCTGTATAATTTATTTCATACAAATTTGAAAACACTTCTGAAGTTTCCACTGACTTATATTTCACTCTCCCATTTTTTTTTTTTTTATAAATGCATACAACCCGCCGTTCAATTATAACAAGTAGACTGCGGATTTCATGCAATTATGACAAAAATGGGTGCGCGAAATTTCAAACAATAAAGAGATTAAAAGAATTCAAGAACATTTGTGTGTTATTTTTAACTTACTGAAATGATTAAAGGAAGATATGGTTTTTCTCTATTACAACTGATGATAACAAGGTCCGCAGTCTAAATTATTATTACTAATTTTCTTTTCCTTTCTTATTAAAGAACATCCACAGAATTAAGGGTACATTACACTTTCCCGGATCGGAAATTTTAATAATCTTAAACATTTGTTGAGTCCGCAATTTTTTTGACATATACCTTAAGTCTTCAAATACGAGAAAAAATTTTAATACAAAATCAAATCGAACGAAACGCAATGCATTAGAGCGCAGCCTCGATCACAGGGAATTATTGAACGATACCTCTTCGTGAGAAACTCTATTCGAAAGCCATTGAAAAAATCAGAACATTTCCGAAGGTTGAGCGCTCGTCGATCAAATTTCATGGGACCGAAGAATACCTGTCACGAGCGCAACGGGAAAAATTCATGATTTTACATCGCCGTTTCGTCTGTTCGAGGCGGGGCCAAAGTCCGCCTGCATTCGCAGCTCCCCTTTATGCAGCCGTTGCATCGCGTTGCAGCCGTTGCAGTCGGGTAACGGCTCCCGTTGCTCCACATTCGAGCGCTCCGCCGCCGCGCCGTTTAATTTGCATTTTATCGCTTTGTAGCATATTGTTTTCTTCGCCCTCGAATTCATCCGATATGCTTCGAGTCCGAGCCCGAGCCCGAGCCCGAACCCCGAGGATTTCGTTTTCCTCGAATTGTCCTAGCTATTGCTCATTCGGGGTATCGCTCGCTGCCATAAAAAGTCAACGATTAACCCGGTCCATGGTAACTCACGTTCGCTGCCCCCGCGAAATCCGCTTTGCTCGCTTTCCGCTCGCAGTTGAATTAAACTCTTCGTTGCTTTTCTCGCCGATTGTTTTTCCTTGTTCTGACTGCTCGACGGAACGAAAAGTCTGTTCGGAGTAGGAATCTCTCAAGCTTCGAATAACTATGTAGGCGATTCGAAGCGTTAGTATGTGTAACTTGTGGATTTGTGTCTGTCGCGAGTTTTTTAGTCCCGTGGATTAGGATTTCAAAGTTATTTCAACTATTCGTTTCCGATACCTGTTCGACGGTTTTTCTTTGCTGGGAGAATTTTGTGCAATTTTCATTTGTGTTTTCTTTTTCGATAGTATTTTTATATATGTATATATATTAATATATACAGCGATGTTCGCCGACCGAGGTCACTCGAGCTTCTCTAGAGCTTCTCCGGTAGTGGGAAAAATTCCGGGACATTTATTCCGGGCTTCGGCGACATATATAGAGAATTTACTGTATTTTGTATAGATTACGAACCTTTAAATACCCCGCGAGAGGCCAAGAACGTCCCTGTCATTTTCTCCGTTCGCCGCTGATCGACTCCTGGACGATAAACGACATCAGAACCCGCGTTGCTGACATATATCGAGAATTCACTGTGCCAGAGTTCCACTAAAAACCAGAGGTGTCCGATCGATGCGTTCGATTGTATCCTGAAAAGGGAACACAAATCTCGCCACAGAAATACTTCAGAACCCGAATCAACATTTGGATGGTATTAACAAAAAGTCGCTGACACACACGCAGACAGTTTTCTCATTCAAACCAGCCGTCCAATAATTCACCAGATATTCGGCCTTGAAGAAACCTTGCCGCAAGTTTGACGACTGTGTCCCACCGGTTTGGCATGAACGACGATAAAAAACACGTGTCAAGCATCCCCGTAAAAACCACTTGTTCGCAAAATTTCATTAAGATTCGCCGGCGTCGCGTCGGTGTGTTACATGTCGGCTAGAGTCGGACAATCGTCGCGGACACGTTCCGTCTGTTTTTGTCATGTTCGCCGGCGGTGCGCATGATCTAATCAAACATCGTTACTCGACCGTTTCCTCTTCAATTACTTGCTGGTTTTAAACGTCCACGGTGTCTCGTCCGTCAACCTAGTTTCAACAAGCTCGCAGCTGGACGAGAATCAAATGGTGGATACGGTGATTCCGGGCGATCGTCGAAATGCGATTTCTTTCGTGCGTTCCGCTGATTGCCGTGTTCCGGTGGAAATGAGCGGCGGCCAGGTTGCACCCGGAAAAACCGATGCAACGCGTTGGCGATGCGAAGAAACGGGCCGCGGTCGCGCCGCTCGCATTCCCTGGTCGCGCGTCCATTGCATTATTAATAAACTCGCCGGGTAACGGCGCAGACAAAGTCACACGCGAAATGCAAATTAGGCATTACTCATTCCACCGTCGTCGTGTGGAAATCCGCGGGTGGCGAGCCGCGCTGCAACAGAGAGGCCGCGCCGAGCGAGGAACAGACAGAGAGATGCGCCGCGGAAGTGCATCCACGTTCAATTGTAATATCCGATTGAAACAGATGCACTGTCTCCTGTTTTTATTCCGCTCGATTCAACAGATTCCCTCTCCCACCCCATTGTTTCCGCTTCTTGTGGCGTGGATGAACCCGCCCTGGAATTGTCCTCTGCGGACAGAAGATTTTGAGAATTCGAGGCTTCGACAAAATATCGGTTTAAAAGATACCGGTTGTTAAAATGTCGGTTTTCAACACTGGAACCACCGAGCCGATGCGACGGATTGCAGATATTTTAGTGTCTTTATGCAAGTACAGTCTCTACTCGATAAATGTCCTCGACATCTAGCCGATAATTGTCACAGAACTATCCCCACTATCGCCGAGGAGTACAAACATAATACGGGTCGGGTATATCCGTGTGAGACCACTTGCAATCCAATAACAAAACTTAATATATGATAATAAGGAAAATGTTAATATCATTGTAATGGGGAGTAACCTTCGTCGTTAGCTACACTAGTAAATATCATCGGAATTATATCATATTTGGTATCATGTTCATTAGGAAAAT
>CM052115.1:11029084-11060629 GCA_028454245.1 Halictus quadricinctus | reverse complement strand
CCCAAATTCGTGAAAACAATCGAATGCTGGCATCGACTCTTGTGGGTCTGGATGGACCCGGTATCTGAGCGTGTAGGCAAATATGAAAATACTATAAGAACGTCAGTTGTAAGGATACGAATGTACGTGTGAGCAGAGAGAGAGAGAGTGTGACGTTTGTGTAAACATTGTCATTGAGATTAATTAAATTGATTCAGCTGAGAATCGGAGAGAATCGAGCGAATATCAACAGTATCGCGTGACGTGTGACAGCGAGTGATAGACACGTGTAATTGTAAAACGTTCGAAAATTAAATTATTTTAGAATCATATAATATTTAGATCTTGGATATTTTAATAAATTTGATTCTCCACCTGCCTGACAAAGTAAGACCGCGTTAAGATTCTTCACCGAGATGTGGTATCGTTCAATGTTGAAAGGGTTTGTACTCTGTTTGGAGAAGTTGACTTTTCGCCCAGTCGTCGCCACAATGACCGACCACTTGTAAGAAGACCGTATTTTCCAGAAGTCGACAATCGAATTATTTGTAATTAGAGCAGCCAGGGCTGTTACGAGTATTTCGAGAGGCCGTTGCATCGAGCGGATTGTCCGGAGGGGGCTGGTTACACGTTAATTCAGGAAGTAAGATCGACAAAAGCCGCAGTTAAGGGCACAGAGCACGGTCAAAAGGCCGTGACCAGGCTTTGGCCGATTGCCCGTGTCTTTAACCCCTCGCGAACCCTCGTTTTATCCGCTTCCGACGCCGATCGACGCTTTCTGGCCCCTTTTTCTCTCCCTATTTCTCTCTCTCTCTCTCTCTCTCTCTCTCTCTCTCTCCGCCTTTCTCGTACACAAACACTCCGCGTCTCTCGAGCGTCGTCCCTCAAGAGGCCGGAAGCTACGGTGCCACGTTTAGACGGAAGGGACGTGACATTAAATGGGTACACCTAATATCCACGCCGGGGCTGAATTATACGACAGTCCTTACCGCTCATTTAGTATTCCGCGAAGATAATTTCACGCGAATCCATTAAGCGCCGGGGGAGCCCGGAGGCGTTAAGTTTCATCCGCCTAACCGCCCAGGCCCGCATCCTAGCCGCCGGATCATGCCAAAAGGAAACGCGACCGAACGACGCAGAACCGTATTGTCGACTCGAACACGCATCCGTCCGACACTCGCGCGGATCAGCTCGCGATTTACTCGTGATTCAGCGAGTGCACCCTCGGAAATCGGGGGTGTCGAGAGCTCGACGACATCACGCATCGGCGCGGATGATCGATTCCGCGTAATGGATAGACCTTCAAGCTCGCAATCATCTTACGTGCTGTGCAGTAACCTTCACTTAAATTTGCAAAATGTCACGCTTAACCTTTCGACTGGGAATGACTAAAATTTTTATGGAATTTCTACTTCTTACAATCGAAAATGTTTATTTTGCATATACAAAGTGTTCGTACAAAGTGTACAAAGTGTTCGTACACTCTTTGAAAGCAAATAACTTCTTTAAAATTGGACCAAACGGCTTGAATTTTTTGGAGATTTTCGAAGGATTAATTTACCAAGTGACCCATGAAGTAATTGTTATTGGTCGTAATTGCGAATAGAGAAGTAGGGGTCACGGTTTTTAAGTTTTTAACTTAGTAAATTAAGCCTAAAAAATCCATGCCTTTATTTGTTTCTAAGAGGTGTACGAATACTTTGTACACCGACTGTACGTATAATAAATCGTTCGTCTGAATGTGCAAGATGGCCGGATACACATGGACGTAATGGATACATTTAGCGTTCGCATTTATTCCCCTCGTAACGCTTTCGGCGTTGAAACTTCGCAGATTGCAAAAACATTGAGAAACAAAAGAAACAAATTTTCATACCGGAGAAAACTTGAATTTAAGAGTTGAAATCGCCATCTAAAGGTACGCAAGTTGCAAGTCACTATCTCGCAAGCTATTCCAGATAAAAATGTGCTTTAAATTGCAAAGCGGAGTAGCTTTCTTGTACAACAATGTGGCAAAGAGATAACCGTTTATCAGAATGTATATAAAAGAAAACAAAAAAGAAAAAATAGAGAACACAAAGTAGCAACGTTCGCATCAAAGTTTATACCCGTTTAGCGATCCGCGTCCGCTCTTTTCAGCGGTTTTAAAAATCCGCGGAGTTTCAGGAAAATTGGAAGATTACTCCTTTGTGGAAGAACGATGTGAACTCTCGCGAGAAAAGTTTCGCAACCGTCTCTCGCTGTTCCCTTTTCGAACACGTTGCAAGCACGAACGGACCCCGGCCCAACATTTGTTTAATAACTGAACGGGAAAGTTGTACGGCCGACGCGGTTAGCGACGCGCGTTAGCAGAAATTAAATTGCAGGATAAACTTGCCCACACGAAATTACCTAAATTTTATACGAGCCCGGGAAACTTGCGCGCATGCGGGCCGCAACATTAGGCAACGGAAACGCTTGGGAATAAATTTTTATATGCATCGGCCACTTCGGTATCGTCGAGCATTAAAAACTAATAAAAACACGGCGTCCGAAGCCTCTCGAGAGAAGTAGTGAGGATAATTCCGCGACGTTTATCGTCGAGGCCTTGGCGACATATATAGAGAAATCACTGTATTAGTTTACGAAGGTTCAATTCTCTCTTCAACCAACGGATTAAAATTTCACCTCCACGTTAAAGAAACTCAAGGTAACTTTTACATCTCGACAAAAAAAAAACGAGTATCGTTTCAACCATTTTTTTACGTACCAAGTAGTTTCATTTAGGTGGCACACTTAGAGGAATCACCCTGTACATGTAGAGGGAAGGATTATCACAAGTCGGGTCTCCGGAACAAGGAAACCGCGTCGAGCGCTGATTATAATGAAATCAAGAACTCGATCGTTTGTTGCAATTATTATCTAGCCGTCCCGACCGTTCTTTTTCCTTTTTATATCGATTAATGTCATCGGAGTCGGGTCTCGAACGAGCTTACTAAGCACGGAGATCGTTCACGAAGAAAAACCCGGGTTTCCGGATGCGATTAAGACATGCCGGCGTAATCTATCGAACCCCTCGGCTATTCTGTCATGTCGTTAAACGTGATGCGTTCTAATGAGCGGCGGCGGCGGCGGAAGACTTCCGCCTTTGCTGTACCCGGCGCTTCTGACGGCCGACCGAGAGATACACTTTGCCGGTCTAAACAAGGAAACGGGACGGTGTCCCTCGTTGCGCGTAATGAGCCCGAGAAAGACGATGAAACAGTAATATCCCGGGCTCTCGGAGTGT
This sequence comes from Halictus quadricinctus, assembly GCA_028454245.1. Lineage (NCBI taxonomy): Eukaryota > Metazoa > Arthropoda > Insecta > Hymenoptera > Halictidae > Halictus > Halictus quadricinctus. The sequence continues at coordinate 11,057,382 of CM052115.1, read as the reverse complement.
CTGCCGGAATAAAGGGAAGTCAAACGTCAGGTTTATTCATGGAGCTCCCGGCCTCCGTGCCGGGAAACCGCCGCCGTCTCTCGACAATGCGGTAAACGCGGAATTACCTACTCAATCACGTGTCGGTGTCCAAAAATCGTGGGATTACACCTGCCCCCGCTGCGCGAAAAATTTGACAAAATTCCCACAACCGGAAATCCCGGACCGCGCCCGGTGTTTGTCGGTCGAGTGCACTAGTCTCGTACATCGACAAGGATCCACTTCGTATTCGTTCGGTTTTTCCACTCTGTCAATGTTCCGTTAATAAACATGGTTCGGTGGAATATTCGATCATGGTTGGATTAACCGATAAGCAAAGCACGGGCACGTGATTTGGGGCATCGGGAGAACGGGGAAGCCATACAATTGTTCTGAATGTCACATTTTTTACACAGTAATAAACACTTTTGAAATTATTGGAAATGCCTAAGAGATCAGGCCCACCTAACATTAATTTGAAGTGATCCCGTATGAGGGGGCTTCAAAATCTTTCGAGTGCTCAGAGCTTCTAAACTTCACGATTAAAATTACTAGCGTTTGAAGGATTGAAGTCTTCTCTTTACAATTCCCAAAACAATCCCAAAAAAGTTACCATAAAATGCTGTTCCCGACCAGTTCAGCTCATTATGCGTGACAGCCATCGATCAGTTATGAACCGAAGAAACGATCGCGTTATAAAGCAGAAGAATATTAAACGAAACTGTAACCCGGAAGGGGGTTCCTTCCCATTCCGTTCCTTCAACCCGGAATCCAACATCACAGAAACAATCAATCGAACGTACCCTCGAGCAAGCGATCATTCTCCAGAGAAAAATTCCCCCTAACCCCTATTCTGACTCGCCCTTCCGATTCCGGACACGCGTTCACGATTAAGCCATTCTTCCGCGAACAAGCGGACGATGTTTCCAGCGATGGAACGTGGTAATTGAAGGCGCACGTCCGATTCGCTGGCCCATTGTACTCCGCGTTCGTTCCGGGAACGAATCCGTTTCCGCCTAGCATGCGACTCTTCGGTGCCGGCCAGCATTCTACTCCATGGAAGCGTGAGTCTGTCGCGAAAAACTTATCGGTCCTCTGTTTCCGCGCTCTTTCAATCGGCCCCTGGGCTTTCGGTTCGTTTCACGACACGAGGCCACAGTCGCCTGATTAAGGGCCCGGTCTTCGTAGATTCGCGATAAGGTAGAGCGACTACATTACCGACCAAAAATACTTTCACGTTCCTCAAGTTTTCGTCCTTATACCAGAATATTTTGCCGCTGGTAAAGGGCTCATTCGAAAGAGGAAGGTTCAATCTTTCAATATTTGGTGATATAAGCGTTAGAAGTGGAATCCGAGCATTTTTCTGCCATTGGATGAGAACAGCGATAGAAAATATCTCCAGCTACAAATTGAGCTGTATTTTGTCTCGATTCTCTGCGAAATAAAGCCGAAAAACTTGAAGCACGTTTCTGACGTCGGAATTCATAATATCGATAATATTGAAATTGAAATAAAATCGATAAAGTTGAAATATAGACAATCCTCGATCCATTACAACGAAACAATTTTTGTGTCATAAATCGTCTATAGTGGACGGCTCCGAATGGAAACAGTCACTTAAGTAGAGAGGATGGGCGGAGGTGTATCCGTGCACCGATGAATCGATCGAGTGGTAACGATGCTTAATCTGTTAACGCAGCGTTGGTTCCCTTCTCCGAAGCAAATCGTTTCAGTGGCGTCTTTGGCGTATCCGGTCGCGTGCATTTGCAACGATAATTAATATCTCCGATCCGGATGGACGACGGCGGAAGTAACGAGAGCGAGAAATGTATCGATTTTCCCCGCGACGAGGCGAGGCGAGGCAAAGCGAGGCGAGGCGGAGCGCCAAGACTCGGACAATTTCATCGCGCGCAGGAAAGAAGATAAATCGCATCAGATTGCTCGCGTCTCGGGGACACCGGGAAAAGGAAGCTTGTAAACGGTATACACTGAGTGCTCCCGGCCGGTGCAATCGCGTTTTCGATACCCACGAGCGGCATTATGCAGGCAGGAAAATTTGTTGCCCGCGTGGAAAACGATTCGCGACGAATTCGGCCCCGCCTCGGCTAAGCTACTTTCCCCGGAGCAGCCAAATCGGTTCATCGATAAAGGAATGTTAGCCCGCTGGCGCACCGAGGATTTTCGAACGATGGGTATTAATCCCTTCGGTCCGGCGAGCTTTTACTTCGAACCGGGCGAGACACTTGTGGTCTAACGCAGGCATAACTGGTCCATTGTTTACAGAGTGCCCGTACACGGGCGGCTCGCAGGATTTCACATTTAAAATTAATGAACGATCGCATAGATTATTTAACAACACTGGCAGAAATTATTACTGAACAATTAAAAATTCATTTCTGCAGTGATGGATGGAGCACACTTTTGCTTGTCGCAGTCTTTGTTCTATCGAATAAATTGTTTTGATTTTCATCAACTTTTGTCATATTTAGACTGCGGATCTTTATGCAAAATACTAATTTTATAACTGAATTGCAACAGACTGGAGTGAAGTAGAAATTTATTACCTTTCTGAATATGTTTAATAGGTCATTTTAAACAGCATTTTAAAATTTTCTAATGTTTTTACTGGTTTAAAATACGCCTACCCATTTTTGTCGTGAATTCATAAAATCCGCAGTCTAGTAATATTATTGTTAAAATGTATAAATGATTTTGAATGTGGCGGGCCTGCCGGCTTACGACTGCTAATAACAGAGTCAGAGTCTACTGGTCACGATTCGTAAATAGTTTCTGTATACAGTCTTCTCTCGATATATGTCGCAAATACCTGGCTGATAAAAGTCGCAGAACTATCGCCACTACCGCGATGTATACTCCGTGAGAGGCCTCGAACGTGGATCAAAGAACAATAGTATCTCCTGGACGATATATGTTGGTGACATATATCGAGAAAGTACTGTAGTTAAGTTGATTTTGTCTCCTCAACCACGTGTTTCGATCTCTCACCACCGCGCGTATCACTTTATTTTAACAATTATCTTATTAAGAGGAATTATTATTAATCGTTTAGAATTTGGATAACTTTGAATTGATCTCTGATTGGTCTGTGACGAGCACGTGCGATCTTTTCGGCGTGGAGTGTACCGCGCGAGAACGAACGTTCGTAACCACGAAACTCAATCGGTCCACGACTGTCGACTATCTATGGCGCTCCATTGTTGCTTAGATTCCAGTGGACGGTGGATGTTTAAAGAGCCAAGCGCGAAAATAAATGCGATGGAACGGGGGAATAAAGAACGAACGGATAACCGAGAGATAGAGAAAGGAAATGAAAGTGGATGAGTACTTTGAAACCTTCATAACTGTTCATTCCGCGGTGCGGTATTCAAACAGAGACATTTAAACAGATAGATGTGCTCTCTGTGAGACACGTAAAATTTCAAGTACTTTCCGTCTCTGTGACGCTGCCGTTCGGGTTTCCATGTAATTCGTGGTGCTCGCGTATATTTTGAAGTACAAAGGTAGAGTAGATTAAAAAACATTGATGTTATTTCTGCTTTACAATTAGTGGGAAATGATAATTTCGCGATGGTGTTGCGAGTCGCGTCGCGACTGTTTCTTTATATTGTTATATTAACTGCGGCTTCGATCCAATAGTGGAGGAGTTGGGAAATCTAATACGATTGATTGGACATCTGATTCGTTGGAAAAACAACGTAATGATAATTATGTATTCGTTACTGTTGTGAGGTTATATCGATCTATGAATCGATAGAAAGATATTTCAGGTTGGTAGCGACGCAGTGTGTTATGCGTGCGACGATTGGTACGTTTGTAAGCGTCGCCCCTGTCGGAGAGTTTTGTCGAACAGATGCATGTGCGTTCAGAGAGTGTCTGTAATATACCATTTCTCAATATTACTTAATAAATATTAAGTTGTGTTTCATCGGGAGCTTAGCCTTTATTATATTCCATTCCTCGAGCCACCACAACTGTTACTCAAATAAAATTTTACTCGATCAACGGCCGACAATGTCTATCGGAACCGGCCACGAAATGTTATTCGTGCAGCCGGCCGGCATCGTCGGATAAACGGCGGATTAATTCACTCTCGTAGCGAACGGCCGCGAAGCTGAACGTCCGCGTGCTATGCACGTAACCTATTAAACGGTCAACTTCGTCGAGCAACCGGTCGTTTGCGTGCGTCCCCTCTCTCTCTCTCTCTCTCTCTCTCTCTCTCTCCTTCCCCCTTCTCTTCTATCCACCCTCTCGTTCTCCTCGTTGACTAATCGAATGTCTGGCCGAAAAAATTTGCATAATCTGTTTTCGCAGTTAGGAGGGCACTCGCGACGGTCAGGTGGTCGCGAGCAACCGGTTGCGGCCGTTCCGCTGGCCACCGTCGCGGAAAGGAAGCGAAAACTGACGCGATTTATCGACGCTTCTGCTCCCGTATAAACAGGTGTGGCAGCCAAGGTGATATTTTCCATTAAAATACACAGCAGTTAGTTTTTATCGCCCGCGACCGTGGAACGAGCCCTCCGTTGCCTCGATACGCTCGCAGATTTTTGTTTACTCTACGCGGCCGAATCATGTGCACTCGCGTAATTATAATTACCGTAATAGCCGCCAGAAGGATTTTACAATCATTGCCGGACCCGCCAGATAAAACAAGAATTCTACACCGGAACCGAACTGATAAAAGTCGGAGGAGTACTTTTGCGCGGTTCGCGAATATGTGTGTGTATGTTCGTGTACGTAATTGTAGTCGATTTAATATGCGAGCGGTGACAATTCGCTCACGCACAAGAAAAACGTGACAAATCAGAAATTACATGAATAAAACCTAATAATTATATAAAACAAACTGAAATAATTATGACGTTTTTCTTCAAATATATAATTGATACTTTGTGTGATTTCGACAAAACAAAAAAAGAAACAGGAGTACCAGTCTCTGGAAAATTTTGAGTTGTGACGTTTTTTTTTTGTGCATGAGCGAATTGTTTACAGTACTTCTTAAAAATAAATATTGATTCGTCACCCTTCGAGTACTGTAAGCTGAATTTTATGTAAAGTTTAACCCTTCGAGAGATTCTGAACTTGGAAACAGAGAGGCTGTTTTTCAGCAGAAACAAAATAAATTGTTAACTATAAATTCATTGCACCGCGAGGAAGAAGAAACTAAATTATGAACAAACTCGTGGAGAATTCCGCAACTATAATTAAATTCTTGACAAGGCCCCATGCGCAGTCTTTGTAAACGGCAGCAAGAAAGTTCCACTTTGTAGAAACATGAGCACTTTAAATATGACATTCTATTGTTTTATACACGGGAACGGTACTGGGGTTAAACAGCAATTTTAATTTTGCCATATTTCATAATTACACGACGGACCTTTAGGTAAATTCCCATTTTCATAGATTATTAATAAAGTTGCAGACCAAGGGAAATTTTTAATTACGTGGCTAACCGATTCCTTACGGTGAATATAAACAAATAATTCCATTCGGTGATCGTAACAATTCTAGTACTTTTTAGTATCTCTAGTGCCTGAAAGTAAAAGTGTCAATTTGAACAGAATCTATTAAATATCAAAGTAAATACTTTTCTAGGACAGTGACACGTATTTTGTTCATCAGTATTAAAGGAGTTCTCAGTCATTGCTACAAACACTGAACACTATTTAATGAACACTACTCGAACAATATTAAATAATTATTACAGTTAGATCGACATTCTGAACACGTTATTTATTTACAATATTTATATAAATAAATATTTACAGTTGAACCCTTCGGGAAGGATGTCAGTACACCATACTGACTCTGACAAATATTTATAAATTGATTACACGTGGTCAAATTATTAGACACGACACGTTGTCATACTTTATCATTTTCTTCCTAGAATTAGGCTATGAGAAATACCGAAAAGTCTAAATTACCAACAAAATAGTATGCAACTGGCATTCACAATTTCACCCACTGTACTACAATAAATTACCTTAAGGGATAGTCACGTGACTTTTTAATTAATAATTTCCATTCACAGCCTTCAGACACAGACTTAAGATCCGTCTTGGTCTTGATCCGACGGGTCTTAAGTCTGTGACTAAACTTGTCACATTTTGTTGCTCCGTATTATCGATATTATGAATTCGATATTATAGAAATTACTTCTAACGCTTATATTACCAAATATCTGCATAATCTCGGCAGCTCCTGACCAGCGCGCACTAGATTGAACTTTCCTTTTTCAAATGAGCCCTTTACCAGCGACAAAATATTCTTATATAAGGACGAAAACTTGGGGCACGTAAAACCATTCTTTGACGGTAATGTAGTCGCTCTACCTTATCGCGAATCTATGAAGACTGAAATATGCACTCTATAAAACTGCACAGGAAATAAATACGGTTAATTGAAAGACCGGAAATCCAAGCATATATGAAATCACGTTCGAGCAATCTTTTTCTCACCACGGCCATCAGCTTCCGATTCTTAAACCGCAAAAAGCGGCCGTTACTCAAGCCAGTCGGGAGGTCGCTATAACAGGCAGCACCACAACAAGTCTCAGGAAGCGATCCTTCATCCGGCGAAGGAAAAGCTCGGAGCGATACGGCCACGCAATGCTTCTCAATCGGTCAAGTAATAATTCCTTGGAACCCGCCGGTGGTTTTCCCCGTATCAACAGGTATCCGTGGCACCCTGCTCGCAAGTCTCCTGTCCCGGCGACGACGCCGGAGAATCACCGATAAAACGTCTCTTTCGCGAATATCCCGCGGATCGTTCCAGCGAGTCACCAGATCAGGGGAATTCGCTCGAATCGAGGGGAAAAAGTTACCCTCCCTCTGCCAGTACCGGATTAGTCACGTGGCATTGTGACACATGCACGACCTTAGACCATATAAACCTATAGACGCGTCACAGGTAATTTTCCTGTAAGAAAAGATAACTGAAGTTGTGACGTCACAGCTGCAGAAGATGTACAGTGACTCCCACTAATACATGTGTTTCGGACATATATCGAGTAAACACTGGATTTATTTTGTGATTACAATGATTAGAAATTCTTCATCGTTCAGAATTTCATAGGGAAAAAAAGATAGTTTATATCTATTGTATGCCAATGTTTTCTCCAAACGAGAAATATCAACTACAACAAAATAGAATTTTATTTCGGTTTGGAAGGAAATTAATAACATACATATTTATTAGATTCTGTTCGGAATCTTCGTCACGAGTCTGACTCGATATTGTAGGGCAAGGAGTTAAGAGGTTAATGTCACTTCCGTACAATGGTTCTTATCGTTACACAGGGGGTCCCAAAAATAGTTGTACTTCCTTGAAAGTAAAATGTTGTACTTCGTCTTCCAAGGCCATTTGAAGTAACTTTTTCCTTTGCAAAAATGCTCTCCGCAGCTTCGTTAAGGAGTTATTAACGAAAACCACCGACCAATCGAAACGCGACTACAGCGGCGAACGCCAACGTCGCGTTCTGCTGTAGCCGTGCTGTGATTGGTTCGTGTATTTTCGTTAATAACTCCTTAACAAAGCCGCGGAGAATGTTTTCGCAAAGGAAAAATTTACTTCAAATGATTTCAGGAATCACCTCCTTCGAAGAAGTGCAACATTTTTGAAACATTTTTGTATAAATGTAGGGGTTCAATAATAAGTTATGTATCGAAAGGAAAAATTGTGATTTCATATTCAGAGATAATCTGCATAGGAAGTATACGTCATTCAAAGTAAAAATTGACACAAGACTACAAGTATGATTCTAGAACAGGTATAATTGTAAAGTTACACGTGTCTCTGTATGAAATTTGAATTTGGAAGTGTAGCGTGTGTTAATTTGTTTCACGTTACGTCACACGAAAATGCCCCTTCCACTCTGCCCAATCGGCTCCGCATTCCATTCGCGGGATTTTCAGGAAAAAAAAGAATCAAAGGATCTTTCAGGATCCTTGGAGAGATAGAGAGCGATATTAAGAAACATAATAGGATCATAGGATTTCCCTCAGAATTTTCTTACTGTACCTTACCAAATAATCTGAAAGCGTTTAGACACGCTAATTGGAATAACATGTTATTATACATAGTTGGAACTTCAATGGAACGCGTACTCTTATCGGTGGAACGGATGGGAGCACAGTGTGTAAAACATACAAAACTCTATCAGTTCGTTATATTTCGGAAGCCCACGTTCAGCCCGGCCCGTGTCCCAAATAGAATTTCGACATTCGAAACGACTCGTTCAGACGATTTCCCGGTTCTCGCGTTTCATTTCGAGAACAGAAAGCAAGCGAAGCTCGTTCCGGAAATTCGAACAGCGAGCACAGCGAAGTCTTTTTTTCCGTAGCCGCGCATCGATGCGCGGACACGTTCATATATCGAAGGAATTTAATATAACAACCGGCTGGAGCGAACGAAACAGAAATGAAAAGGGGGAGCGCAAGAGAGAGGGAGAGAGGGAGAGATAGGACAGGAGAAAAGGAGACTGAGAGAGCAAAAGAGAGAGGGAGAGAGAAAGAGGAATGACATAGCATCGGCGAAATTGAAACGTATCTGTTGCCTTCATCGAGCAGCGGCTTAGCATCGTGCTGGGGGCCTCCGACAACTGGTTCATTCGTCTCGACGGTGTGTACCGGTGACTGACGCTTTTAGAAAGGATTTCTCGCGATCCTGAGGGCGCGCAAGGTGGCAAGAGACGAGGGCAAGGGGGCGTCTGACAGGCGGAAGAAATTCGGTCGGAATCGATTCTCTGTACGCTTTCTTTTTCGAAAAGCACTCGAAGCAGGAAAGGAACTCGGGGGCGAAGAAGTAATAAAGAACCTGTCGGGAATTTGGCGGCCATTCTTCTTCATTGGCGTACTCCATTTCCCGCGGTGCACCACAATCTCCCGCGGTGATATCGCTCTCTCCTCCGCCTTTCTCACCCCTTTTCCACTCCTTTCTCGCTCGGATCTCGAGCAGAGCCCGTCGCGCGTCGCTTTCTCTCGGCCCTGTCCTCTACTCTCTCTCTCTCTCTCTCTCTCCCTCTCCTTTCTCTCTTTGGCGCTATCTCGCGAGTATCTCTCCGCCCGCCGCTCCTCTTGGGCCGGTTAGATCAGGCTCCTTTGAATTCTGAAGCGTCCTTCATATCTGTCCTCGCTGCCAGCGTATTCTCTTTAACGAAAACACGTACACTCGGCTCCGGACGAGTCGGCCGTGAACCGACGAAGATCTGCATCGAGAGAGAGAGAGAGAAAGAGAAACATAAAGGGTAGCCGATCTGCCAGGGTTGGGGAGGGGTGCGATTCGCCGCCATAACGAGGAATTGATCGAGCGCGAGCGCTAACGGGGTTCCGTTAATCTATTAACGGTGCGCTGGTTCCGTTTTCAGAACGAAATCGAATCCCGCCACTGCTCCCGGTCCGGTCGCTTGCATTCGAAACCATAATTAATACAGGGTAACGGTTACTAATATAGAAACTCTCCTATCAAAAGCTTGCCTAACGCAGCGGAATTTGGTATTCGCGAAACCTACGCGAGTGGATGAATGATTTGTTAGAAAACTCTGCTTACACGGGATGTCCCGAAAACGTTGCATTTCGTTGCCAGGACGGATTCCTGAGGTCATTCGAAGTAACTTTTTCCTTTACGAAAATCTTCTCCGCGGCTTCGTTAAGGAGTTATTAGAAGAAAACGCGGACCAATGAAAGAGCGGCTACAATCGGCGGGTTCCGGCTCGGCCAACGCCAGCGCCGCTCTCTACTCTAGCCGCGCTCTGATTGGTTCGTGTTTTTCGGCAATAACTCCTTAACGGAGCTGCGGAGTACATTTTCGCTAAGGAAAAAGTTACTGCAAATGACCTCAGGAATCACAAGATCATTCGAACACCTTGTATAGCTTTAAAAAGCTCGAGTGGTTTCTACTGTGACAAAGTATGTAGTTTTTTCCTCTTCGTAGGATAAGTGTGACCGAATAATGTAAGAAAAAAGAATCGAACATTTCCAGACGGTTTTTCGGTTATTCTAGTCGACAGGGAAAGGGCCAATCAGATGAAGGAACAATTCCGAATTCTTCCTCCGAAGCAACGAGCAAACCGAACGCGATATACCGTGGAGGAAAGCCGAGTTGGCGAAACTCCCGAACAATCTGTGTGCTCCTAACTATTCGGTGGAAACTTAACTCGGATCAGGTAGCCGGCCGGTATGTGCCGAATCCTCGGAGTCGTGACTGTTGCGCCGACAGTCCCGTTCGCTATTCTCTTCCCCGTCATTATCTATGTATCCAGCCTGTCCCTCGAACTGACCGGTATGAATCAATAAAGGCTAACGCCGTGAGCAAAAGCAGTGGCACTTCAACACATCGAGAGGCCGGGAGGCAACAAGTCATCTAACCCAACGTCGCCGTTGTTCGTTCCGCTTTCTCGCCCTATCCCTATTCTGCCCTTCGCCGAGCTCTAAGGCAAAGAGAAGTTGCGTTTAATTACACGAGGACAATATTGTTTCTGCGCGAACGCCCTTCCCTTTGCAGCCCCGTAATATCGCTTTAAACACCCGCGGGCCAGCGTTTCCCGGATGCGAGCATGCCTGTCATTTTTTCTGTCACTCTCAAACTGGAAACCGATTCGGCCACAGGCAAGCGGATTGCACGAGTCTGCTCGAATCGGCCCGACCTGACCCGATTCGGCCACGGTTGACATCAACTTGTCTCTACAGTGGCCAGATAGGAGAAGTTGAGGGGAACAGAGTTACCCTCTCTCTGTCTTCATCGGATTAGTCACGTGACTCACTGAACCCAGAGGGAGCCTCGCGTCTGCGCCGAATCGGGCCCGAGCCGGCCCGAAAGTAACCGTGATCGGTCCTTTGTAACTGACATCAATCTTCAGAACAAATCTTTCAAATTTTAAACAGTTGTAAAATGTAACTTCTGCCATTTTCTTCGCGATTTCCTGAATTGTAATTTTTTCCAAATTTCTGATATCGCGAAATAGAATATTTTAATGTTGTATGTACCTGTAACATTTCAAGTATTTCTTGACAAAGGAAAAGGATAAAAGAGACATATCCGCAATCTCGTTTTTTTTCCGTTTTGAACATGGCTATTCGTACGTAACAAAGTGCATTATTCAAAGCTTCCGTTACTCAAACCACCGCTTTGTGGACAAAAAATTAATATTACGGGACCAAACGTTCTTTCAACTGGAACAGACAGAATCGGCGGTTTTATATTTTAAAAGGGTTCGCTTGATGTTCTCGTTCTCTGCGATACTTCGAATTATCGTATTGAAATACTTGTGCACGAGTGTGCGTGCTTAACGATGTCCGGTGCGCTGTTCCATGTATTTTCGGTCGCGTTGTCCTAATAGATTCTGCACTTGCCCCGGCATGTTGATAAACAGCACAATATTGTACGACTAGAATGACCGATGGGAATTTCCGAGGGAGTAAAAACAAGGCGGGGGAGATATTGAGGTATGCATTAATATTTGCATTACAAAATACAGTCAAGTGAACAAAGTACCTTATAGTATTTTTTCCAACTTTCTTCGCACTACATTAACTTTTTTTTTTTAAAGGTGTTATCTTTCGTTGATGACGTGCTCGACTATCTCATCCAAGTATACCAAACAGATATTCCTTTAGCTTAGGTGTGCGAAATTCAGGGAGCGTCATTCTTTTGAAATCTCCGCTTGAAACTCTGTCGGGTTTCTAGAGAAACAAAAACCCTCATCGAAAACCGTGCAAATCAACGACAAGAAATTCGTTTTCTTTTTTCTTTTTGTGGGGGGGGGGGGGGGGGGGAGAACTGAATTCTCGTCGATACAGAGAGAATGCACTAATACGTGACGAGCATTACAGGGCTTGTAATATTTTCGTTTGGATTTTTCTGCACTTTTTTCCCCGCCACCGAGTAAATGCACGTCGGTTCAGGAGATTCTGGTCCACGAACTCTTTTGTGAAAATACATTGAATCCCGTATCCGTTCTCTCGGAAACGAATGCCCGTGACGTGATTGCTTTTATAATATCGTGATCGAAAGTAATGGGAGTGCGGGTGGAGGAGGTGGCCGAAAGGAGAACTGGAGGGAATTCTATCGAAAGGGCAAAGGGAAATCGATTTGGACCGTGTAATAAAGTATGTAAGTTATATCCTACTGTATCCTCCGCACGGCTCTCGTAATAAGTTGGTGATACGTACTCGGCGGTCCGTGGGAACGCAACAGTGTTTATAGAAATTTGTTTTTGAAAGCCGCCGCGCGCCGGACCGACACAGACAGTACTCTGAAACTTGCCGTGCGGTTTCCGGTAACCACTCCCGCCGCCGTATCGAATTTATGCTCGGTTTACATGAACGCATAACAAGGTATCAACTGTACATTGTTCGTCTGTTACAACAACGAGTGCAGACCGGGCAAACTGTTTTGCCCCCAGGGAAAACTTGGACAGGACTGTGTTAGATGCGCGTTCATCAATTCCATGTAGTTGCGTACCGTTCGCAACACTTGATAATAAATGACTGACAATTCTGATTACAATTTTTACCTAAAGTTTCACACTACCGAGTGATAAATACGACCGATGTATATTGCTTTGTAATAATGACAAGACTACTTCTATTCAAACCTCTCTCTCTCATACGATTTTTATTCTAACGTGTGCTCCAATAAAGAAGTTCGTTCAACAATTTCTGATGAAAACAATTTTATAATTTTTGTAATTGTGAAAGAAAAAATTAGGAACCAGTCATTTTGACTGGATCGGTAGTTCTAGTGTTAAGGCGAGGAATTTATTTTATACAATGCGTTAAACCGAACCTTCTGAAATGATATTTTACTGCACCATTGGAGTAAATTGAAAAATTCTTTTTGATAGAAAGGACGATAAATAATGTCGCTGGCGTATGTCCAACACGTCGTTAGAAAGTTGTAATGTACAATAAAAATTTTAAGTTCAAGTTGGAAATTGATAGAAATGATAGAAAGAATATTTACTTGTTGGTGGATGATTAATTTTTAAGATGAAAATATTGTATTTTTGTTGCAGGTACGTGTTCTTCGGTTAAGTAATCGCCGGTGAACTGTGTTGGTCGTCGCTATTCCGGGGAGCGCAGCACGCCATTTTGTCAAATAGCAGAATTCATTAAACAGGTAAATAACTAATGTGTACTCGACTGGCTGAAAGACAACAATCAGTCCGCAAATTGATGGAAATGCAAACATGATTGTTAAGTCAACGCGATCCAATGGAAATGATCGCGTTTAGGTTCGAAAAATAAGAACTCGAAATTTCGGCGATTATTTCCAAAAATGTTGGCGTATTTTTCCGAAACTCATAAGTTATGATTTTTCCAACAATTTCCAAAATTTGATAGGCAGTGCATACAAGAAAACCTAAACGAAAGAATTAATCAACGATCGAAGTTGTTTCATACGTAGTTACGTTTTTTATTCAATTGAAACGTCGTCAAATTGGAAACAGGAAAAAATTTGTAAAGGAAAAAGTTGAGTGGTATTGGAAGGTCTATGTTTCATTTTTTTCATCAACGCAACGACATCTAAAAAATGTATATACACGTTTTTTTTTTTTTTAATGGAACTGCATATTTCTTTTCAAGCGAATCCATTTGTCAAAACATTCTGCGTAAAAAGGTTTTGGAAAAATGATTTGTTTGAAAAAAGTATTCAATTGAAATTGTTAAAATGTTTTAAACAATAATGTCGTACTACATCTTGAAAATTAGTTTTTTTTTTTAACAGCCAATGGTCACATTAACCGTTTGCAATGCCACCTTTCCGTATTAAAAAATCAATTTTCAACCAATTTCAACCGCGCCACTATTGTTCACAATATTGTAAAAACTTACGTTCGTTTTATTTTTAAAATAAATATTCTTTCAAAAAATGTTTCGGATTGGATTGGATTGCCAACCGAACGCCACGCACGTGAAAAAGCCTTTCAGTTATATTCTAGAAAACATATTTTTCATTCCAAACGTCGAGGACTTTAGGATGGACGTTTTCCAGTAAAAAGATACGCGCCTAAAATATATTCCATTATATCACGAATAGGAAACCGAAATGATAACAGTAACCGAGACATACAATAGCTGGAAATTCCGGTACTTCCTGATCATTGTTGGGAAGAACAGTTCTCCCTAACTGTCTCGAGAACCGAGACCGATATCATACCAGTTTGACGCTCTACTGGGCTCGGTAGTATGATCCGTCATTGGATCAAGCCGACGCATTCGAGTGGAGCGTTCTGACGTCGCGACGACTATTTCGGCGAAGCAATCGCACGTTAATTGCCGAGTGCTCGTATTCAGACACGCGCCAGTAATCAAGTCGAGGTCGTCGGACCAATTTCCAATAACCGGTTCACCAGCCCTCCTAGTCGATGGTCACGATTGAATTAAACGCGACGCCACACCGGCTCGAGTGTACTCCTTGCAAGAAGCCGAGGCGGGTCCTCCAGGACAATCAAACGTCTCAGCAAAAAGAGCGACAAGGACACCGCTAGACCCGGAAGATATGAACACCGGAAAAGGAAAAAACATTCGGGACCATTATCGGGCTCTTGTACCCGAGACTACCAATTCGATCACTGATAAGTGGGTTGCTCGAATCGGCCCGAGTTGCCTCTAATTGGTCCGAGAAGACCCCGGTTGGTCCCAACTACCCTCTAAGAGGTTCGAATGAGTCCAAGTCAGTCTAGTTCCATTGTTTCATTTTAAAATTTGGCAGTCAATGGGTTAAATGGGTAATAGGTACGCGGCAATAACCTAAAATTTGCGACATGTCATGTCATTATTGCGTCCCCGTCGCGCACGCGCAACGTGTCACATATTACTCTGGTCATCAGAGAGAGGGTATATTGTATTCCACACTGCCACCGACCAGAGTTGCCAGATCAAGACTTGCTCCCCCACTCCAATTTCCCCTTCTACCGCGCTATTCCCCCATGCTTCGGTGCAGCGCGGTCACGTGACGCGTTTCGTCTTTGTCGCGCATACTCCGGTACTGGCAGAGAGAGGGTAACTTTTTCCCCTCAACTCGTGCTCCCTCCCCTCATCTGGCGACACTGCCACGGACATCCGTCCAGGCTAACAGAACCCGAATTATAATAATAAAAATGCCCTAACCAGCTCACAAGCTCCCGTAGTCGATAGTCACGACTGAAACACGACGACCCTAATGCCCTTCGGCGGGGTGAATTTCTCGCATGAAACTCCGCGGATCATCCAGGATAACCTAACGTCGGAGCAAAACGACCGGAAAGGACGTTGCTAAAACTGAAAGATATGAATACCGCTCGAAGGAAAAACGTTTCGTGACTATTATCGGGTATGCCCAGGGTGGCCGAGGGGGAAAAGATTGCCGATTGAAAATTCATGCGGTTAGAATTGTATTTCGGTGCGCCGCTTAAGCGGATTTCCGGCTGATTCTAATCAGGAATCACGTAATGAATAATAATGAGTATTATCCAGCAATTCTCATCGCGGTCCCTGTCGATACGGCCGCGATATCTATCAACGGCGATTTGAAACTGTTTTAATTAGCGTCGCAGAAAATCTCCGGGAGTTAAGTGACTGTAATTCGCCGGATGTATAGAATATTAATGCCTCAATCGACTAATGGCTTCGTGGACATTTTTCGGATCCTTCAGGTTATATTTAACCCCTTGCACTGCGACTAATTTTACTGTTTTGGTAATTCAAACTTTCTTGTAATTCGTAATTTCTTAAAGAAAGGAGAAAATTTATATCTATTGTATGTGTATATGGTCTTCAATAGCTGTATATCAAAATAGAATTTTATTTCGGTTCAAAGGAAATTAATAACGTACAGTGAAATCTCGATATATGTCAACAACACGGGTCTTACCAGCGTCATGTATCGTCCAGGACAAACACCTGAGCCGTGTTTACACTCCTCAGCGCCCGAGGCCTCATCATCCGCGGTAGTGGGGATAATTCCGCGACGTTTATCATCCAGGCCCTGACGACATATATAGAGAAATATCGCCGGTCGCCGAGGAGTGTAAACATCAAAACTTCTTTATTTTCATTAATTCCGCGACATTTATCATCCAGTCCTCGGCGACATATATCGCGAATTCACTGTATTCTGGAGGTATTTATAATTGAGTCGAAATACTTTGAAAATATTATTCTGTAGAGAAGATAGTAAGCCAGAGAAAGTTGAGAAACCATGGTGCAGCGTCGGCTGGCAGTTCAGTTTCACCGTGCCCTAATCCACGGCACATTTATCCCTGTTTGATAACGAAGGGTAATGGCTGAAACCGTTTATCAGGATCGTTTTGTCGGGCGTTAAACGCGAGAGGACGCGACACGACGCACTTCTACGCAATCAGTCGTTCCGCCTTGTCGCGAAACACCTGCTACCCAAGTTCAATGAACATTTTGCGAGTTACTAATACCGCCACTTCCGCCTTATTGCTACGATGAAGACGTCCTCCCTTTACGGGGTCGGCGCCACGAAGATTGAACCGAGCCAGAAATTACTCGAATGCCACTTGGAAGCGTTCAACGTTGCGGCAAATGTTGTAGCATAGTTTAAACGAGCCTCTCCAAGTTTCGTGTTTCTCTATGAATTGGTACATTAATGACTTCATCAAAGTATTCCCCGGTCTTCGGATTATTGCAACGTTCGTGAACGTTATCCCAGTGGTAATAAACTTTCCACAGGACGCCAAAAATTCGCTACTCGTCCTCGGGCTCACGCCGCCATCTTGCGAGGCTCTAGTTAATTACAGTGAAATCTCGTTGTATGTCAGTACCGTCGTTCTTTGTACTGACACGAATACGAAATCGTAAGTTCTCATTTGAAACACACAGGTCACGCTGGAAACCTAAGAGTCATACCGTCTTCAAGTCATAAGAAAACTCACACGACAGTCCATACTATTTGCAGTGCAATAAAATTGTTAGCGACTCAGGTGAACTATTCGTGCAATCAAAATTCACACATTTTCAGGACTATGTGTATTGGGCTAGGAATCTGCATGGGCCTAAGAAAAATTATTTTATACTTTTTAGTCCGTCTTAAACATTTTTTTATTTTCTGTTTCTTAGTCTTGTGTGTGTTGTCATCCAGTTACGAGCAAAATTTGTACAAACGGACAGACAAGAAAGCGAGTTAATAACAACGTGGTAAGAGAAAAACACGGCTCCTCGTGTATCGATATGTATTATCTCTTAGGCGGAACGAAAACTTGCTATCTCCGGGGGAGGAGCACAGTTTCCGAGATTACTTGCACAGTAGAAGTTCGCCAGCTCGTACAAAGGTGATCGGCTCCAAAGTAAGGCCGAGCATCAAAAGTAAATCCCGACGTATCGCCGGCGTCGGCGCCGCTCAGCGCCGCGGCGACGTTTCATTACGATATGCCTCGGCGTGTTCCGTTCGCCGTTTCTGTTTCCGCGAGTCGTCGCGGTTCGTCTCGTCTCGTCTCGTCTCGTCTCGTCTCGTCGCGGTGCTCTTTTTACTCGGGGGAGGAACGCTCTCCGGCGGACTCCCACGGCAAACAATGCCGGAGTCCCTTTTTTTTCTAGACGTCGCGCAAAGATGAAACGTCCCTCCTTTAACTCCGAATAAAGTCGTCCTACATCTGCCAGCTGTACGGATCCTTTTGTTCTGTAATTGCCCGGCCGATTACGGCGAGGCACATCAAACGGAGAGAAGGAACTCGGTTATGCGCGCCGCCCTTCCATTCGCGTCTCGATCGCCGTTGCCATACCCGGCGAGGACCGTGGAAAACGGATCCCGGGTTAGGTGATTCTCCCGCGTTACATTACTCGGCAAATGAAGCAAACGAAGGGGGGAGAAGGGACGAGGGCGAAAGAGAAACGGGAGAAATCGCGACGATTCGAAACGCTCGTAGAATGGAAATGAATTCTTATCGTCAGCGGGAGAGTGGGCGGGAGCTGGCTCGGAGAACGCCATAACTCGGACCGTTGGCTTCGTTATTTACGTAACGTCTTCGCGAACGCCGGAAATTCCCTTCGCAGCGTCCCCGTGGCCTATTTCCACACCGAAGATTTATAGATCTTGATAAAAGGTTAGAACACGGAGGTCAGAACGCCCCCCCCCCCCCCCCCCCCCCCCCCGACGATCAAGCATGTCCGCGTCAAGCGAACTCTCTGCTCGTGACACGGCATCCCCCGGACCTCGTATCCTCGCCGATAACCTGCTCGCCGAATTTCCGGTCACCTGCTACGTCGGACGTTAGGCCGGCGTGCCTCGAGAACACGAGAACCGGGAATCGAACAATGCACCGGGAAAGCCGGGAATCGAATAAGTGCGCCAGGCACCAGGGAAAGGATTTCTCGCGTGTGCCCCTGTTTTCGCGCGCGCGGCGCACCGGGCGCAGGCGGCTCCTTATTTCTGCCGAGGCGTCCGACCTCTCGGGAAAATTCGATGCCTTTGTCGCGCGACAAAGGAAACCCCCGGTTGGATTCGGGATAATCTCGGAATCCCCCGCAATATCCGAGTGTGTAACGATGGAATGGAATTGAAACCGCGACGCCGGGAAATAATACTGCACGCGGGATAATATTGATTCGTTTGACTAGAGACTCCTTTCCGCTTCGCCTTCCTCTTTCTCTCCCTATGTACACTCGGTGTACAAAGTATTCCTGCACTCTTTAAACGCAAATAACATTTTTCGAAATTCGACCAAACGGCTTGCTTCTTTTGGAGATGTTAGAAGGATTATTTTACTAATGTATGAATCATTTTTTTAATTGCTACTGGCCGTAATTGCGAAGAAAAAGGTAGAGGTCATGATTTTTAAGTTTTTTATCTGTAATGAAAATGTAAAAGGTCCATTTTGTTGATCCAAGTATGTTACATACATGCAGAATGTCTCCTCGAAATCGGTTGACGCATTAAAAAAACTGTGGGCATTGTGAGACGTAAAAGTCTTTGTCTATATGTCCCAAACCCGGGACATATAGACGGATAGAGACGAGAAGACTGAGCAAATGTCTTTGATTTTTTTTTAATGATTTTTTCGCTTTCTAGAGCCAGTTAAAGTTAAAAAGACCATTTTTGCTTCAATGTTGCATAATTCGAAGAAAAGGAGTAGATTATTAGAGCCACCATATTACTCTTGTAAAAATAGTAAGTATAAAAAATAGTAAGAATTTGGCTTGGCCAGACTTTCATTTAGAAATCGGCTACTTTAATTGAAACTCTTCCACTTGTGCAAGTCCTGATGTACAAATTCAGGAATTAAGTAGAATTTGTATTATTAAGTTTTCTATAAAGTGTTCCTGATGAACAGATGATCGCCATTTTTCTCGTAGCAGTTCATAGCGCAACCTACAACATGTCTACTAGAACAAACATTGAATTTAGCAATTGAAATTTATAATATTATCTCTAACGTATCATCTATCTTGCTAAACACGTAAAGCTATAGATATTGAATTTCATTTGTCAAAATCCCGAGACGGTGGAAAAATGATCGAACTTCAAATAGTTTTGAAACAAACTTCTGCAGCTAGCATTCCAGTGAAATCGATTCGGAGCGAAGTTACGCGTACACGACAGCTGCCGTCAACTAAGGGAGTTCATAAACTTTAGTAAGTTTTCCCAGTAAGTTTCATTTATTTTGCTGATAGATTCTTTGCGTGCAATTATGCCTCTCCCAGCAACCTAAATGGCATTGTAATATCCGCGTAGTCGGTTACAGCGGAGCCCTAAGCAGCGTACTCGACAGGTCATTTAGCACCGTTCACAATGTAATAGCTCGTTCTCAGAAAACAAGAGTGGGTCACTCTTGCAAATACAAATACCAGCCTCCCTTAACGCTGCACGTTTACGCATACACCAGGAACTCCGAGTTCGTTCTCATTCGAAGCTTAATCAACTTCTTGATTAATCGGCTAATCGAAGGGGGTCAGTCGCACTATTAATCTTTGTCAAGCCGAAGCGGCAGCAAATTACTAACTAATGGAATCGCCAACTAAATATCGCGGCAATATTTTCCCGTGGTATAGTCCGCGGCGGCGGCGAAATAATTGCGGCGGTTCCGTTTTTCTATTAATTTCGAGCGAATTCGTTTAAATCCTTGTTACGACGCGGCGGCGCACGTTCGGTTGTATAATGAAGTTTGCTACACGCGCCCTCCCGGCAACGGCGACATTATATTGCGAAACCCTTTCGGAGCAATCAACGTCAATTCCACCGTTGCCTGCATATTTTTCCCCCGCTGTTTCCCCCACGCGATCTTTCAGTTACACGCCACTGATAACTCTCGGGCAAATCGCGGGCAAGCCGTTTCGAATAAGTCCTTAAATATTTCAGAGCAGGAAGATCGATTCGTTTTCGCACGCCAAACACAAGATCGTGCTAAATCTTCCATAACATTCGCTGCACGAATGCTCATTAGTCGCTAATTGACTGTAATCCAATTCGCATCTAAAATGTTTTCGCCGGCATTTCTTCTAAACGGATAAAACTGCGTCGATACGAATCTGTGAACCGTGAAATTTTATGCATGCTCTATCGCACAACGGAATTTCGTTCCCGGAAGTAATCGTTTAACAATTAATAGACAGACTTAAGGAATAGTAACTTATGTTTTTCATTAATAATTTTAATTTTAACCCACTGTTAGATCCTACTAGTTCGCTGAAATTTACAAGGACGTGAGCAGCAAAGATTTGGAGAAATGTAACATGGAGTTTTAAATTTGCTAGGCGATTATATATCACTTCATAATTTGGGAGGATATTTTGGGCTGATTTCATTAAAAAATGTCCCACCATTTTTTAAATTTTATTCGCAGAATTTGTTTTTGCACGGAACGCCATCAGCAAGCTAAGAAGAGGAAATGAGATAAAGTTCAACACAGTTTGCACGACATATTGATATGAATGCGCCGTGGAGGGAGGATCGAGCTAGCAGTCTCCTTTAGAATTTAGTATGGTAGCAGGATCTGGGTAAAAATGTTGCCATACACGTTCCTATTAGCTACGAAAATCCATATATTTCTAAATTTTCTGGGTTCGGCGGAAAACTTTGGAGCACAGAAATATCGAAAGGGTTTGATCGCACAGTGAATATTGTGCATGAAGACTGGCTATGCAACATTAGCCACGAATTATTTGAACGGAGAAGATGTTAAGCATAAAAACGACTGTTTGCATCGACAGTCTGGGATGTAATGAAAATAAATGAATCGTTCCACCGACGATAGAATTACCGCACAGAAGCAACGTACGTGTAATAAATGGCAGCGTTCCAAAGCGACGAACCGTTCATTCCCCGGGAGCCTAACGTTATTCACCATGTTCACGACACGGATGAACCCCTCGGTTGAAAAATTCCCGTGTGGCACACGCGTGAAGAAAAGTTGCACGCGCGACGATCGTATCGATTCCGCTTTGTTCGAAGACCGTGGCGGAACGGCTGTAGACCCGTCGATGCTCGTGGTTAATTAATAAGTGCGCACTGGCACGGAACTAATTGCCGTGTCGTGTGTAACGAGTCGTTGACAGGCTCGATAAGTCGTTGTCAGCGCCGGGGGTAGAGAACCGTGCCGAGCCGAGCCGAGCCGAGCCGAGCCGAGACCGTAGCCCGCTCATTGAAAGAAGATTAGCTCGTGGGGCTTCGTTCGTGTGGCCCTCTACGAAAGCTAATATTTCCGAAGCCGGACGACCGCAACCTATCGGTTATGTTTAATTGCCCACGATTAATTACTTCGGCTGCGCATATGCGAATCAGTGGTCCCGAACGGCCGCGAAACCACGCTGAAACTCTATATCGCGATCGAGGAAATTCAGCGGTCGAGTTGACGTTCATAAGCCCAACGACAAGTGTTTATTCGATTATTTTCCCCGCAGGAGGATTCTTTATTTTCCGAACGAATTCATTCGTTCATAGACTTCGATCTTTTCGAGTTTTTGAGAGAAATACCGTGGTACAAGCATCGAGGGAATTCTGTGGTCGAGCTGACTTTCGTGAGGCCGACCACCAAGCGTTTGTTCGATTATTTCATCAACAAACGCACGGTGGGTCGATTACTTTTGGCGCTAACTGTCATATCACAAGTTCGCTTTGTATTACAGTTTATAATTTTTGTCATTTTTGTTGCAGATCTATTCCTTATACGAAATTACAGAACTTTAATTTAAACTTAATTTGTCTGCTAGATATTCGATGAAGTATGTCTTTCAAATATGCTTTTTTAAGCATTTATTTATTTTTTGAACATTGATTTCCAAGGTTTTGTAGGCTCAGACTGCGATGAAATAAAATTAAAAGGTTTCAACTTTTCCTACATTTAAGTCCCGTCGCATTAAAATATATTATAGTGGATTATAATTTATTCATTGTTGGTAATTTAAAGGTATTAAAACTCAAACGCGTATACATCATAATAAAGCATAAAGTATACGCCTAGCGTTTAAAATTGCAACAAACTGGAAAGCAGTATGCCCGGCGCGTAGCTTTGGTAAGTTGCAAACTATGCGAGTAATCTGATGGGTGAAGTTTCATTTTCCATTTTCAATAAAAAAACAAATTCGCAAATCTACTTATCTCCTCATCATAATGCATTTTTTCACCACTCTATCAATTTAACAAGGGACGATTATAAACTGGGAAACGGGAAATTACGGATAAATGAGTTTTAAAATTAACGTTACGTTACATCCACCTTTAATTTAAGAGAACAGGATTAACGACCAGTAGAACTCTGCATATACTATTCGTTATGAGAATTTGTTTTTACTCGTAAGAGCAAAAGGCAGGGTTGTAACTAATTATAACATTTGCAGACAGAGGGCAACGCATCTTGCATAGATTTTATTTTCCCCTATTTGGCAAGATTTCATCGCATAAATTCATAGGTGTATAGATTAACACTGAACCTACCATTTCGTATATACAACATTATCACATCGCCATTTATCTTTACGACTTTTCTTAAAGTATGTGTACAATGTATTTTTCAGTATTTATTTCTCATTTTATTTTTTTTTCAAAGAAATATTTGAAGCCTGTCCTACCTACCACGGCCGGTCAATTTTACCGCACGAGATAATATGGCATTTATTCTTCTAAACCTAAACAATCACTATAAAAAAGAGGCTATTCTCAATGTGACATGGCTAACTCAGAATAAATGAGCCGCCTTATTGAATGAGACACTGTCAAGTTGCGCACGTGCCTGGTTGACAATGTTTCATGGCAAACGCATTGAAACCGCAAAGGTGGATGACACAGTACAATTTTAATTATGTCTACTAATTCATTCAGCAACAAATTGACTATTATCTACGTTTAATGTATTAACAATAACTTTTTTTAAGGGCCGGTCATTTTGTCCACCCACAGTAGGAACAGTAATATATTTGTAATATTCGGCAGAAAACTCGCATTCTGAAGCAAGTACGACGTCACAAGATGGCTGCCGCAGAGAGATTCTCTTAAGGGCCACTCGTGAAACGCGTTAGTTTCCAGAGAGAGTGCGCGAATATAATTTC
This sequence comes from Halictus quadricinctus, assembly GCA_028454245.1. Classification (NCBI taxonomy): domain Eukaryota; kingdom Metazoa; phylum Arthropoda; class Insecta; order Hymenoptera; family Halictidae; genus Halictus; species Halictus quadricinctus. The sequence continues at coordinate 11,033,860 of CM052115.1, read as the reverse complement.
GCCCGTCCATTTTTTCCCCCGCGGGATCGTTCAAGGACAGTTATATTAGACGAACGCTTTCGTTGACGGGAAAACCCGCGAAATACAGGCTGTTTCTCTCGAGCGGAGGCTTTTCGCGCCGGCCACGGAAGAAAAGCGATCCTTAGCGCCATTGCTTTTATTATCACGGAACCGCGGGGACACTTGGTTGCAATTTTCTTTGCCACGGCTTGCGAGGTTCCCGTTATGAATCGCGCTGAAACTCGGCAACGTCCTTCTCGCCTCCGGTTGCACGGTTTTCCCGGGTTCTTCTCTACGTATGCATCACGGCCCGCTGCATTTCCTCTCCGTGGACAGTGAAATCATTAAAATGTTGTACAAGTGTCTTAGAGAACGTATTGTTACTGTTAAATGGCGACGCCGAGCGGAATGTTAAAACCGTCGCGAATTGGACAACCTGAACGCATAAAATCCACGTTAACACGTTCCCTGTCTTGCGAAGCGTTCTCGGTGCATGCTGCACTCGATTATCACGTGGACCAGCAGTTTTTGCATTCGAGGACAGTTGCTGACTGCAACGCAACAACGAATGTACAAATTTCTTTAACCATCGTGGACTGTTTCGGTGAATGTCACTCAAAAGCAGACCTTCGCTTTTAATTGCAATTTGTATAAATCGATTTAACATCGACACTTCGCACACATATTGCACCCCGAGTTAACTGTGATCCGATCTAATCCTTAAAATGAAAACTAAGAGGATATTTGGAGGGTAAATTTGACCGTACTTTTTGAAATATTTTCGTGAAGTTTGCAGTGCGAGCAAATTGCTGGTTTTTAGAAAAACCAACCGTGTCGCGAATTACTTTACAAAGAGCGGAATGAAGGGAAACTAACTTCTGCCGACCCGAAGGTTCTTTGTGGAGAAAATGAAATGAAAATACTATTTAAGTTTCATTAATATGTAAACGTCTCTTCGCGTTTCGCGAATATGCACACCCGGAGTCATGTCAACAGTTTCCTTATTAGCATTTGTTTTAGTAATAGTATTCATAGCTGGAATATTTTATGAAATATAATACTTCTTTCTGAAACTTGATCAAGAAGTTGAAATAAACAGGAACGCGTAAATTGTAATTTACATGTGTAAACTGTTAAAGTGTTCAGATCGGAATCACGTTAAAAATCAGTATTCGTTTTTAAGATTAGATTAAATCAGTATTACTATTATCTATTTGTAACATTTACGTCGATCATTTACAGTCCTAAGCTTGTTGCTGTTGCTCCGAAAGAGGAAACTACAGTAAAGTCTCGATCTCGAACGAATCTACACGATCTTAGTCAGTTCGCCTATCCCTTCCAGTGGGGGGCATACCCAGAAGCTGCCTGTATGTCCGTGTGAACTGCTGCTAATCCAATTACAAAACTTCTATATTTTTCATTATTTTTTTACGGGACTTTGGCCAACTTATTTGTGGCATTTTTCTGATTCAAATGACACTAATCACGATATAATCTCAACTGTATTTTCTACGTTCGGCGTGGTCGACGCGGTCACAAGAAAATAGTAGCCCTACACGATCTATGTCACAGCACGGACCCCAGGATTCAGCTCCGATCAAAACTTCACAGTATTTTTTCAAAAAATTTCTGAAGATAACATTTCTATCCACAAGAGAATCCGCAGTAACCGACATTTTCTTAAACAATTTTCTTAAATTAGAATAAAATTTTATTTATTCGAACAAAAACAATTTAGGCAGTTACATCGAAGAAACAGTTGATATAATCGTTCGGATACCGATGAAGACCCTGTGAACGCAATTCAGCAACCAAGGGAAACAAATGTCCGATGAAGAAGCTATCGCATCATATTCCCGCAGAAGCTTGATCATGCGACATCGAGTGATCGATCTTGGAGGGTCTGGATATCCAGAGTGGGGTATCAGGGATCATACGAACTCGGGGACTGTACAAGTATTCGGAGACTGTATAAGTTTAATTATACTGGATCCGCGGAGCAAGAACCTCTAGCGGGTGCAATGGAAGAGGAAGATCCGATTTCCAGGAACTGCTTCGGTTCGGATTGTTTACTCGTCCGTCGAAAGCGATTCGGCGATCCGGTTCCTTGGCCGGGATACTTTATGAGAGTCATCTGGGTACCAGGATCGACGAGGAAACCGCCATATTAAACGCTACCTCGGCGCATACTTTCGCGCAATTGATTCGTTCCACTGGCGTCTCTACACCCCGTGAAATCGAACAGTGCCCTCGGCTGCTGGAACAATGGGACTGCTTCTCTCTCTCTCTCTCTCTCTCTCTATCTCTCTCTCTCTCTCACTTTTTTCCTCTCACCTGACGCGGCCCCTCTTTCCGCCTCTAGTTTTCTCCATCCCCTTCGATCTATCCCCCTTTAAATTTCCCTCCGGTTTTTTCTCCTGATCGTTCGCTCTCGCCTCTCTAGCTGCATCCGATCCTTCTCGTTCCTCTTCGGGCTCCCCTTTTGCTTCGACCCGCGGCCGACCCGCTTTGAACTTTTCCAATTTTCACACGATGAGATTCAGCCCGGGAAACAGAACGAAATTCCGAATCTAATATAGGGAAAATGCAGCTTATCGAGATCCCCGAAAATACCATTAAAACAGAGGGGGCACCGTAATTAGCGGCGCTTCACTGTGGTTCGATCACTCTTGGCGCCAGCTGGACGAAATTATTTTTTGAGGTTATTTGGTCTTCGTAGATTCGAGATAAGGTAGAGTGACTACATTACCGGCAAAAAATGGTTTTACGTGTCTCAAGTTTTCGTCCTTAACGTATTAAGTAGTTAGTACACAAGTCAGCTCTGTATTACAGTTTATAATATCGTGAAAAATGTTAATAACGATTGGTACTGTTTGAAATCTGTTTTCGCATTCTACTTATTAATAACAGATTATTTTTCGGCTGTGATGACGCAAAGTGGAAATCCTGCGAGTGTAAGTGAAATGTCACGCATCGATGTCAAATTGATGAACGATGTAATCGTTCATTCGATTAATTGATCGGATTATTAAATATTCTCGTTGCATTAACTGCAGTAATTTATACCGCGACGAAACAGTTGGTCCGATTTAATTCTACAGTAGTCCTTGGTCGAGTTAAGCGTCTGAAATAGTAATTGTATTGTATTTATATCTTTTCGATACAAATGACAGTATTAGTAGCGATTTTTTCATTTTTCTGAAATGGAAAGCCACTTTTAAGAAAATAAGAATCTCCAGCTAATTAGAAAGACAAAATGCGATCGAGATAGTGTTAATTGTAGTTTTAACCACAGTATGAAAAATCCACTTATTTTTATCGTGACGGAGAATGTTAAAGCAGAGACTTGATCTAAGCTCAATCCTCGGGTCCGCGCTGTGACATCGATCGTGTAGGGCTACTATTTTCTTGCGCACTACATACCGTCGATCAAACCACTAAATGCAGTTCAAATTATATTGTGTTTAGTGTCGTTTGAATCAGAAAAATGCCACAAATAAGTTGCCGAAAGTCCCATAAAAAAATAATGAAAAATGAAGAAGTTTTGCATTTAGATTTGTAGTGGTTCACACCGATATACCCGATCCCAGGCAGCTCGAGCTTCTTGGCCCCTGGCGGAGTTATGGTCCCCAGTGGAGGGGATAGGCGAACTGACTAAGATCGTGTAGTTCCGTTCGGCTTATATCAGGACTTTACTGTACATACGTTACCTACAACGTTGCCAGTGTACACTTTTAATTCGTAAAGGTGAATATTTTATACTAAATATTCGGTGTAGCTACGGTTTTATTTAAAAATTCTTTTAATTGCGAACATGTCAGTATACGCAATAATAATTTGATCATATTTCTTACAAATAAAATTATAATGCCACTATACTCATTTGAATGAGTAAGCTAAATCGGTTAAACAAATTAGGAATTGTGCCAACGGAAAATGTGATTTTCGTCGCAGAAGACAGCAAGAAGGTGGCAGAGTTAATCCAAAGGTATTCCATTGGCATGTATCTAATCATTCGACGCGCTCTCCTTGACGGTTCTAATAAATTACCGGACGGCCCCGTTTACACGAATACATAGTTAACAAATCGACTGTGGAACTTGAATAATTCAAGCAGTTTACCCGAATTTCAAACAAAGCCCCGTGTCACGTGTTCCGCGAATTTAGCGAAGCAATAATTGCGCCGGGAGGATTTGTTAATTGAATAGACGCGTCGCGAACGGCAGGGTACAAAAGCGAGTCGCGGGAAAGCGCATCCCCTGTATTAATGCTTAACAATGATTCGAGCTCGATCGGTATACAATGCTGCTCCAATTGTCGCTCTTTTTTTTTCCAGTTGACATGTTTCGTCGCTGTGGATGATAACGCGCGTGGCATTGTTCAGGTCCATTTGAACAGATCGCTATCCACTTTTTTTAAAGGTCGCTCCTCAGCATGGAGCAGTTAGATTTTCCTTTGTAACCGTAGTTTGTAAACTAAACAGTAAAACTTCCACCAAAAATTGTCACAGGTTAGGTGTCTGTTTCGCTGCAACCATCGTTTAAAAATATTTTCGTACTAGAGATCTAATGCTAAACACCTTATTCAGGAGAAATTAGAGAATGCATTGATTTCTCTATATATGTCGCCGAGGCCTGGATGATAAACGTCGCGGAGTATACCCCGTAAGGGGTCACGAAGCTCGAGAGTCCTCGGAAGCCGAGGAGTGTAAACGAACTCGGCTCGATTCAGTGTACAGTGAATTCCCGATATAAGTCACTGCGAGCCTCGCGTTTA
>CM052115.1:10981635-11020147 GCA_028454245.1 Halictus quadricinctus | reverse complement strand
GCGCGTGAAACCATTTTTTGTCGGTAATGTAGTCACTCTACCTTGACGACGTCAATCACGGTTTCACGGTCATTCTGCCTTTGCCGTTCCCAGTCTTTCTGCGGAGAACGTTGGGGGTCTGTTTAAACGTGTCCGTATCACGGAACCGTTCCGAGTTTCGTGACGTTGCTGCGTTGCCGATAGCGTGGAGCACAGGTCGCCGACTCTTTGTCGAATTAAAAGATGCGATCTTAAGCGGCGAATTAACGAACAAACGTTCCATTTTTTCCTACTTTTTAGTTTCATTCCTGACCGGAGACGTGGAGATCTACGAGGCGCGCCCGGGTATTACCGTTGTCGAGATAGCGACCGCTAATCTGCGAAATTATTACGAATCGCGTGGCGCACAATATCGGCACAATGGCACCGCGAAAACATCGGTATGCGAATTAAATAAATCATCTCGGTCCCCGGACCGGTTCGCGGAATGATAATTGGCATTAGCAGTGCAGTTTAACGGCTGTATATATATCATAATAGCGCGTATCGTAACGAGTCCGGGGAAAATAATATATTCAAAATATAATATGAATATACTGACGTAATAACGCGGTCTGTCCGAGAGTGGGAGAACAAAGTGGAACGGCGCGGCGAGCCGATAAATTGTTTACAGATCCCGGTTGGTATATGACGAATAGAAAATTCAGTTTCGTTATCCGCAAACAGCCGCCTCCGATAACCATTCTAAAATCGTATCACACGCCCGCGGAAAAACAATTCTGCAATTTACCGCGTCGCGCGATAATATTATGATATCTGTCGGCCGTACTCCCGCAGTTTAATTCTCGATTGCGTTAAACCATAGAAATCAATTACGCACATACAGTTCGTTTATTATTATACACTCGAAATTCGGAATCGCCCCTGCTTTCTGATTCTTGATGCCGGTTTTATTCGGAACGACACGGTTCCGGTTTCGCCCGGATTGTGTATTTAATTTCCGAAATTCGACTGCAAACATTTATCAAATCGAATCAGCACGTGTGTCTACATGCTGGAATTATATTTGAAAGACTGATGGCGATTTTAGCCGATGTTATTTTGTATAATGTTAATTTCCACTGATGTTGCTTCGACTGTTATTAGCTTTACCGTTTGCCAAGGTTTCGTAATAGCCAGCGTATCGCGTCGCTTTTAACCATCAACTGATTAAATGTAAATTCGAATTTTTTCACTCCCTGCCTATTTCCACTAGGTCACTTCAGTATTCAAACATCCCGTTAAATTGCATTTCCAAAGCACACGTTATTCATTGACTCTCTAAATGATCTTGTTCGAGATATTTTGTCGTGTAAAAAATTATCGATCTTCTACACTTCTACCGGCTAAATTTACATTGTTGTAATATTCTTGTGTAAAAATATTTCTCGTACGGTTGACGCTGGATCTACAGAGTAAACACTAAAAGTGTTTACTCAGATTTTTAACGATTTGCTAGAAAAGGTTCGTATAAATGTATGTGCATTTACAATCTCAATAATCGATAAATTCAATACTCGAAACATCTGTGGAGTACTTTTTTAGAATCTTTCACGCAAATTTCATTAAAACCGACACGGTAAGTTCAGGCGACGCCCCTTGTCAGTATCTTTTTCCCGCTGCAAACGGCAAGGGTATCATAGCGAACCGTTCAGACAAAGAATGGGCGACGATTACGAGGAACGAGGGTAATCTCGCTAGAAAGAAAAAGGGTTTGCTAGGTAAATGGTCGCGATTGCGTCGTTTCTGGCCATTACGCGGTACAGATGTAGAACGATGATGCAGGAGGCGATAGCTCGCGGCCCTATCGTCCGTACAAGTGCCATTATTATGCCGTGCAAGAGCTCCGGGAAAATTACGACGGCCGTGACGCATCGCGCGTCGCGCCGGGCTGCTTTTCGAAATTGCCACGGCAAGAGTGCCAGTGCTCCGATCGGACACGGTGAATGCGAATCGACCGATTCGCACGTTCGCGTTAACTGCGTCCGTCGCGAGATAATAGCCGGTCGTGTCCGAGACTGAAATTGGCACTGTCGCGGAAGGGCGGTCGCGCGGCCTGCCTATGGCCTTTCTAGAACGGCACCTTTCTGTGGATTCGCAAACGTGCGGCTCTAGACGATTTCGCATCGATGGAAATACCGTTAGCCGCCTTTGACCTTTTGTCTTTTGAACTATTGTTCAAGACGATCAATTATACCGTGAATTCTCGATATATGTCAACAACACGGATCTAGCCACCGTCGTGTATCTTCAAGAAGATATATGTGTTATGTTTACACTCCTCGGCGTCCGAGGCCTCTCGGTAGTGGGGATAACTCCGCGACATTTATCATCCAGGTCTTCGCGACATATATATGGAGAAATCACTGTATTCGTAAACCTTTTAAAAACAAATAACTTTTTTAAAGTTGGAGCAAACGGCTTGAATTTTTTAGAGATGTTACAAGGATTGATTTACCAAGTATTGCATAAATAATTTTTTTTTTAATTGCTATTGGACGTAATTGCGAAGAAAAAGTAGAGTATTTTTAAGTTCTTGATCTGCCTTTTGTAGATCTAAGTAAGTTATATATATGTACAAAGTTTCATCGAAATTGATTAAGGTTATTAGGGAATACAATTGGTTTGAAATAGCAAAAATTGTAAGAAACTGCGATTTAACACCTAAATTCAGAGATTTTTACATATTACAATGCCTGTAGTTTTTTAATGCGTCACCCGATTTCTATGAAAGTTTGTACATGTATGTAGCTTACATTTATCATCCAGGTCTTGGCGACATATATAGAGAAATCACTGTATTAGGTTGTAATTTCGTTTTTCCAAGAGGAAGAGGATTTTCCATTATTTAGAACAAACTGACAATTTGACTGTTGAAGTGGAACGACCAATTTTTAAATGGTTTTCGGTCTTAGCACGATGGAAAAAGAAATAAGAAAAATTTAAATTTTAAGATTTAAAAACTTTTAGTTCGTTCGATAACAGTGCTACAGAAATATAAATGCTCTATTTACATTTTTCATGTGAAATAAATAATGATTTTCTTTTTATCCTTTTCGACTTAAACTATTGTCCGCGACTGCACGTGTCGCAAAATGGGTCGATAATTGCCGCTTTACACGAGATGCAATTTTATAGAAAATTGGAGCGGGCGAAATGTGGCTTCGGCATGAAACTTTCTTGACGCTTTGCTTCGGAAACATGATCGTTTTCCTGAAGTGCTGGTTTCCATTTTGTGGATGATTGACCGCATGCAATGACCTACTCGAACTTGTTTTGTTGCAATATTCCTGTAGCCCACGCTGCTATATTGCGGGCTGCAAACGTTTATGCGTTCACAGCGCATTAGAAATAGTTAATAATTTTCTCAATCTTGCTGCAATCACCTTACAGAAAATAGAGGAAAATGTATTGAAATTCCTTACAAAAAAAAATCCAGCGTTTAATTGTTTTTACATCTTATAAAATAAATTATTGTTATTGCTCGTACAAAATATCCACAGTCTGGCTGTAAATGCAATTAATAGGTACAAATGCGTACATACGTGTACAGTGTACATATAAGTATGATAATCTATGGATGCGCGCAAGGGAGTGTTCTTAATTAACTTTTATTACAATACATTTGAATAAACCAGCTTTCAGTAGATTTTATAGCCCGCGGTAGAGTAAAAGAGATAGTCATTATGATAAATTTACGTTTCGTCGTCCCGGGACCATTACCTAAATTACTCCAATCATGCGAGATATTTTTCGTCGCTTATTCGGTAGTCAACCTGTTAACGGAATTGAGTGCAGACCGTATTTCGAGCAGAGTTAATGATTATTCAGCGGTCGGGTTTAACGGGTTCATAATTTAATTAAAAGTTCTTTGTTGTATTCTTGCCTCGTTTTATTAGCCCGCGGAGGCCAGCTCGCTTCGCGGATGATCTTCAATCAAGAAAGCCGAGTTATTATAAGTTTTCCATTCCTCCGGCATATATTTCCGTGGTTCTTTATCGCCTTATTATTCTTGGCCGCGTTCGGGGATACCGTGAAGAATAGGAAAATGATAAACCGGTGTAATATAATACCGGAGAGGAAATAATGGTCAGGCTCGCGAGCAAGGAAAAGAAACAAATCTACGATGCTTCGCGAGCAGAGAGCTGGAATGAATCTCGTTACTTGTTCGCGAACCAAGTGGAAAATAATTACCATCGCGCAGCTCATTCTCCGGAGGTGCGTGTAATTGTTTGCGTTCGCTTTCCGGGCAACACGGGAAACAATGGAATTCTGTAAAATGTCCCGAGAAGTTCGAATTGAAACAGCAGTTGCCGCCGCTTCCATTAGAATACGGGATTTTTTCGAAATCGTGTAAATTCTGTGACAACGAGGGTGTCAAGGAGCAGTGAAATAAACGCGTACAGGGAAATTGGATGGCGCCGCAGCTCATGCGAATACATTTTTCACCGGGTGAAAAAACCGGGCAAAAGAAAAGAACAGAGTCCAGGGGCCAGCCGTTGCGGCTCGTTGTCCGAAACGAAAACAAGAACGGCGCGCGTGGGTGGAAAACGGCCGTTTTAATATCGTCGGTATAAACACGAATTAAAGCAAATGCTCAGGCCGAAAATAGAAAAGCGAGGTCGGGAGCATAACGGCCAACGAATCCGCGTGTTCGCCGCGCGTTAAAATCAACTGTCGTGCTTTCGCAGCGCTGAACGCGCGAAGACACGTGCGCCGCACGCGACTTTCCTCTCGCGTAGGCGTGTGCAAGCGTAAACGTGCTCGGCCGACTAAATAAACCGACTTGGAATCTCTTGTCAAGCAGACGGTGTTATGTCTGCGGCGAATGTATTGCCCCGCTTCAACCTACGCTCGCGCTGCTCCCCTCGACGCACAATTACCGTTCCTTTTCTTCTTAAACAATTTGCGATATTCTTTACACGATATGTCCGGGGTCAGGAGCCCGAGACTAAAGCTGCGTTTACATCGACGATCGAGTCGTTCAATTTAAAGAATGTACATTAGATTATGGTTAGCACGGCGCGTAAAGAAATATTAACACGTAGACTGTCAGGCGCATTTTCCATGGTTTGCCCAAGGCGCCAACGTGAATTTTTCATTATGCGATGCATATTATGTTGAAATATTATTTGCAGCAAATAATAAAATTATTTTTGTATGTTCTATATTGCATTAATTTCTTCAAACCATTATAGTAACAATGGTATTATTGAAAAATGTATCAGTATCAATATTTACACTAATTATGTACTTTTATCATTTGCTGCGTCGCCGGTGCTGTAGCCAAGTCGAGTGCCGGTCACCGGTGACCCCCACGGCAGTCAACGTGTTAAATTGTAAATTATTATATAATTAAGAAGGTGGAGTGGGGGGACAAGTCTTGATCTGGCGACTATGCTTGCGCAGTGGCGCCAGATCCCCCCACTCTAATTCCCTCATGCTTGCACCTCGGTCACGTGATGCGGTACTGGCAGAGAGGGGGTAACTTTTTCCCCTCAATTGATGCTCCCTCCCCCTGTGTGCTTGTGCACATGGAGATAGAAAGCTTGCATAGAACCCGTGACCGCTTTGTTCTTAGAGTACAAAAACATTTTGTGACTGAATTGTTCGAAACTCCTTGCGACAGAGTATAGTAATAACATTTTCGAAGCGAAGGTATCCGGTAGCTTGACAACGGTCTACAAAGGTTCTATTCTGCGCGTAGAGATCCCATGTACGATCGGTGACAATTTTGAATCGGTTACGTGACATTTCCATGACGTTTGCCCACGAAGGTTTCCACCTGACGGTTTTGTAGTCGGTTCTACACGGAAGTTGCTTCACCTATTCATTCATCGCGGCTTTGTGTGCCGTATATTGTTTGCAGAATGTGTTAACGAACGGTAAAAGGTGGACAGTGTGAATACGGCTTTATTCTAACGGGTATGAAAACGGCGGCGACGCAATCAAATAACTGACTGGGCTGGCATGTTGTGCTTTATTTGCGGTGCGCGTGGAAAGTAAAGAAATACGACGATCGTCAGCTGGGAAAAGCTGATGTGTTCATTGATTATCGATATTCGACGATTGTTAAACATTTAGCAATCTATTCCTATTAGCTTCAACGACGTACGAAACATTAACTTACATTATAAATCGTCTGGAAATAGTTTTATACGCGACAATGGACGCATACTGTTTCAATTTTCTGTATCTTCGTTTGTAGAGCACTCGGTACCATTAAAATACGATTGAAAATATTTTCTATTATATGGCCGTGTTAATTCTGAAAGATACGCCATTTTTGTTAACACATCACTATGAATGATATGTTCACAAAATATTTCATGAAATCTCATTTCGTCAATTTTGCGCTTGCACCTGTAATGTCCGGAATAAAAACCGCAGTGCAAAAAAAAAATAGAGAAATGAGATAACTCAGGAGATAAAGGGTTAACTGGAGGATGACATCGCAACGTATGAGCTTACTAAATTTGGAAAAGGGGTAGATGAGAAACGGAAGAGGCGGTTTTATCTATGTAGGGTCTGGCGGTTTCATTAGGACGGTTAGTGAACAGGTCCGTGCTTTATGCAGTGGGACAAGTACGAAATTTGCGGCAAATTACACGATGATGATGGAAACCGTTTACCGGCGAGCGCGGCTACCGTATTCAGATAGTTTCAATAATCTAGATTTCGTAGCAGCGGAGCAGTAAATTAAAGGGAAGTACTCGCCTAGACGGGCGCGTAATCAAACGCTTGTAACCGAAAAGGCCAACAAAATTCATCGGATAAACAAAAGCAAAATATCCATTCTGTCGCATCGTGCGTCCAGATTTCGTCTGACGCGGTTAATTTTGCAAAATAAATTGAGAAAAACTCCTACAAAGTCATACATTTAACACGTTGACTGCCATGTCACCCATATCTGGGTGACAGAATTATTTGTCCAGGTTTTAAAATGAATTTTTACGTTAATATATTCATTGTACCGATTGTGTTATATAAAATGCAAGAAAGTTGGAGGACTGCTCAATATCGTTCATTTAATTTTTATTTCGTTGAATAACTTACTTTGATTTTATGGAATTTTTTAGGTTTCTAGTTTGGCAGTCAAAGTGTTAATGCAAATTTCCACGTGCAATGACTGAACACTTTTAAGAACGCACCGAGCTCGTTTGCACAGCAATGCATTCATTGACTGAACAGGCGACCTTATTACCGGTAAACAAGCCTTGTTCGCGCGGATTCGAACGATACTGTTGACCGGGCATCGGGGAGTGACGCGCGAGAGAAACCAGGCGAAAGAGGCCAGCAACAACTAGTCCTGGGTCAGCAGGGTTGCCGGGGCAGGGTGTCTCGCATCATAGATGTAATACGAGTTAATACGTGTCGAACATGTCGCTTGTTCATGGGACACAGTATCGCGGCCGGCGATGTCGCGAATCGTGGACTCTCGCGTACGCCTCCCGAAGCTCACACGTACGAGTGCACACAGAGACGTATCGGTCGAATGGACGGCGTTTGGGCGGAGTGCAAGTCACTCACAGCTGTCCTCCGCATATGAGCACGCATGCTAAGCATTAATCATATCGAGAACAACCCTCGGCCACCCTTCGCCTAGCAGAGCCTCCTCTCCTCTCCTTTCCTCTCCTCTCCTCTGAGCCGAGGCCAGGCCGCCCTCTCTCCTTTCCGTCGCCGCGGCTGCAGCTCGTTCAGCCCTCGCAACGTCCACCGATCATGCACATGCACCATGCACGGGGCTGGAGATGCACGGCGCGTACATAAACGGAGCCTCTCTCTGCTGGCCTGAACTTGCTGCGCTTGAAGTTCAGCTTAATGACGATGTCAATCACCGCGTGCGGCCGCGCGCTCAACCTTTCACCGTTTTCGGAGGTGTCCTTTCTCCAGGTGATTCCCCACAGGATTTACCTGGACACGATAATCCCAGGTGATGCCGTCAATCTCTCTACAAAACGTTTGCCGATTAGTGATGCGTTCGCGAGACGCTGGTAGCCGGCGCACAGAAAATGTGAACGTTTTCGCATATTTCTGTCGGTAACGTGGTCACTCTACCTTATCGGTAGTTTAACTTTAGTTGAAATTATACCTTCCTCGCCTTAAAAAGTCACTGCAAAATTTCGAAAGCCTGGTCGTTGGGTCCCCCATGAACTGAATAAAGACTGAAACAGATTCGATACGCGTTAGCATCCTCGATTTAGAAGAAAGAGATCCCTGCAGAAAATCATGATGAAAATGGGTTCTATATGACCTTTGTTCATTCTTTAGAAATTGGTGTTCGTTCGTTGGCCCATTTTTCATTAATGCCAGGTTTGTAATGCAAACTATAACGACTAATATCATTAAAATACTGTTCTGGAATGTAAGAGCAACGACACAACTGGTCGGTGTGATCAATGAAAAATGTAGGAGGATTAATTTATAAACTAATCCCTGGATTATTGGCATAGATTCTGAAGCGCAAAAATTCTTATACATCCATCTTCTAGCACTGATTGTACAGGATACCCGCAAATATGCTTCGCGATTACAAATGGGTATGCGTAAGTTCATAGTGGTGGATATTATGCACTGCAATCTGGTATCGTGAGGACAAGCGGAACGTGGAATTACTACTTTGACTATCGCGGTATATTTCACGCCGGCAAAATTGCAGCGGTCCCACAACAATGCAGCTGGTTGCGGATTTTGCGAAACCAGACAGTGCAGCGTGCTTAAGCGTCAGGCAATATTGCAACACTTTCTTCCGGCAGTTTTCGTTATAACAATTTCTTTATATTTACCGTAATTTTAAAAACGTTCGACGTATTTCCATTCAAGCGGTGTTTCATCCTGAAGAACCGAGAAAAGACCGAAAACTCGAATTTCCTGATACAGTGATTTCTCCGTATATGTCGCCAACGCCCGGATGATAAACGTCGCGGAATTATCCCCACTACCGCGGGGTGTACCCCGTGGCGGGTCACAGAGCTCGAGATGCCTTGGATATCGAGAAGCATAAAAATATGCAAGTGTAAAGACTAAACTTGAGGCATGTACAACCATTTTTTGACGGTAATGTAGTCACTCTACCTTATCGCGAATCTACGAAGACCGAGCTCGAAATTGTTAATGCCAGTTGCATACAATTTTGTTGGTAATTTTTTGGTATTTCTCATAACCAATGAAAATGATAAAGTATGGTAGCGTATCGTGTCTAATAATTTGACCATGTGTAATCAATTTATAAATATTTGTCAGAGTCAGTATGGTGTACTGACATCACTAGGTTTACTGGATCCGTCAAAATGGCGGGTTCTAATATTTGTAATCTAAAATTATTAAGATTCTAAGGACGCATACATGAGAAATTATTTAGTAAATTTATTTCTTTGGGTATGTATTATTTAAAAAATATTGCTAAAAATGTCGGTAGCATGTTCTCGTTATTTTTATAAAGTAATGCAAAATAGTCGCTTTTAGAGCTCCGTGAACCTAATGTTAAATCGTATAGCTACCCTTGCGGAGTACCGAATTGAAACTTGTCACAAACGGTTTTCTTTGCGAGCCCTACCGAATGGTATCGACCCACTTATCCGATTATACTGTGCGAGCGTAACAAATTTTACTTGAACAATAAGTGAGTACTACTGCGACTGGTTTCGCCAGCCGATTTAACGCGTCACACCGTTTACATGTTAACGTCGGCAGGGGTCAGCGCGCCGTTAAAAAGCGACATTTAGCGACATTTACGTACGGCTATACGGTGGTGGTTTCGCGTTAATCCGGGGTACGGCTTTCGCTCGTCGTTCTGTAAACCTCTGCGCGCCATTTTTTCCTTGGTGTTTCGCGCGGCGAAGCGGATGATCATCCATCCGCGGCCTGCTTGTAAATTGTTTGACGGCAATTCGCCGTGGTATTATGCTCTGCTACCGCCAGCTTGATTGGATTGCGGCATAATTAATGTCGATTTTTATTGCCGCTCGTTATGCCCTTCATTGCCCGTGTTTTACCGCAATCTGTCTCAGAAAAATACTTCCTGCAAATTTATCACGCGTAAAAATAAATTGCAATTACATCGGTTACCATTTCAATTCTTTACGGTTTTCGACGATTTCGTCGGGCTGCTCGATTTTCAAGCAAAATGGACATTTTCAAAAACACAGTTCTACTTATTGTTTGATGCATCAAACAGTGTTGATATAATGTGGAATTTATTAATCAGAAATTTGTTCGTAAGAACTGAATAAAAATACGATAACTGTATTCGTATTCGTCAGATCATGCTTCGTCACTTCGACAATGATCACATTCGACAAACTCTTCGGCGGAGGAGCAATCGGGAAATCCGAAGGACGATGACTCAGCCGAATGCGGCAACATAAGTTTGAAAGATGAGGAAGGAAGATGTCAGTCATCAGATTTTGACGATCAACGTGTTCTCGCAATTGTAGAAAGTCTACGATCGTTTCGATGAATTGATGATCGACGTCAAAGCGCAGATTGCTTCATAGAAACGTGCCTTTTTGTCCGTGGATTCAATCAATTGGCAAAGCAAATGTTGAAGCACTCGTTGAAGCAGATTATGCTCCAGTGTAATCACTTGAATGTTTGCTGCTGTATCCTCGAGCGAATTGACTCAATTTATTTTAGATTTTTACTTTATTCTAGATTTCTAAACTTCCGATTATACGTGCAGAAATTTTTGAAGATATATTGTTGAGGAATTATTCAATTTGTTTTTGTTCGGACATATGTTGTAACGAAGTCGCTGCAAATCTAACTGGACACATTCTTGTTATTTTTATGTAAAATACCAATTTTAATTTCAGCTTTTATATTTTTCCATGTATTTTAGTTGCAGTGTTTTTACGTGAAGTAGTTACTTTTCGGACTTGGTAGGTCTGACGTTGAGGGTTCGATTGTTTCTGGTTCCACGGAAATCGTTTAGGATGTGCATTAATTACGCGCAGCTTAAGTTTGAAAGAAGGATTATGCAAACGAATCTACAATTCCATCCATGCGATTAGCGGACCATGCCGGCGGAGTTTCGACAAACAGTTTAGAAACGTTCCCACAGATAGAGACAGAAGCGATTTTAGTTGTTCGAACAGCTTCCCCCTTATTTTCCTAACTATAATAAACGTTTGCCTCCGTTAAAGCAAATTTAGTTCGAAACTGGGTATACACTGCGGATTGCCGGATATAGAGGATGAAATTAACTCTTCGCAGGCCGTCCGTGAAGCATTATTGTACATTCCGCGCAACGAAGTGCATTTTTGTTCAGTCCGTTTCCGGATACTACATCTGCATTTATATTTATCGAGGCTTACAATCTTATGATATCCAATTAATAATGTTTGAAGGTTTCGAGCGTGAACGCTAGGGTGGCTCTTATTTTTCGATTCATTCTGGTCTCACCTAAATTCTGACACCTGGTGAGAAAATTAGTGTAAAGTGTAAACATGTCGCGCAATCCGGGTCAGGTATATCGGTGTGAACCACTACTAATCCAATTACAAACTTCTTTATTTTTCATTATTTTTTTATGGGACTTGCACCAACTTATTCAGGCCTGTCCAACTTCCTCGTCGCGGGCCACACGGTCCCCACCACCAATTAGTCCGTTCACCCGTATGTTATAATTAGACTGCGGATGTTTATGCAATTTGCAATATTTTTAGAGGTATTTTAAGAAAGTGGCGTCAAAGAAAATTCTATTTTCAGTGGTAGTAGGCTTCGTAGATCTGAAATAAATAAAAATTCTACTAAAGTCTGTCGAATGTTATATTTTAGCATTTTTTGAAAATTCTCAGAAGCCATAAGTGTATAAAGGTCCGCAGTCTAATTATACTATTCTGGCGATACGACCTTGTCAAATAGTGGGGGAACATCAGCTCCCCCCTTAGCGGGCCGCGGTTTGGACAGGCCTGCTCTAAACAATCTACGTCATAGCACGGACCCGAGAACTGGGCCTAGATCATCAAGACTGTATCACATTTGGTTTGGATGCGTTCAAATTTGATGTAATTTCTGTGAGAGCTGGTTTTTGGACAAATATTTCACACGTATATGTTTCAGTTATCGTACATGTTGAAAGTGTGAAAAAGTTGCGATGTTCACTGTTTTTGCCCACTTCAAGGCCTGTTTTCGCCCTTCCAGCATGGACGATGGCCGACAAAAATACTTGTAAAATTTCAAAAAGAAATATTCTCGGCGAGAGAATGCACGAGTGGAAAGGGCACTTTCGGAGACATTGTTGCCCAATTTCGAGTAAAATCATGTCAGTTTTTGCGCGACGCCGGTTCAAACAGCCACAATTTCCCCGGGTCTATTACCCTGGAAAAATTGTCTCGGTGAACTTCACCTAATTAGGTGGAAAGTTTCGAATTATGTATTCCATACCGAGGCTCACTTAATTAAGTCTTAGAAAGTGATCTTTACCGTGAGCAATTTGCATGGGAAATACAAGGAGACGCCTCTCGTCTTCGAATAAAATATCAGAATGATCAAGTGTCCGGCTCTCGCTCTAAACCCATTTAGCCTTCAACGCCGCTCACCTATCCGCGTTAGGCGTCCGAGGGCGTAAGAATCGAGCAGGACAGAAGGGAATAATGGAATAACGAACGCGATCCGCTTGTTTCAATTATCGCGGCGTAATTCCGCGTGGCGTGACGCGTTAATCCTTCGCTTCTCTCTCTCTCTCTCTCTTTTTCTCTCTCTCTCTCTCTCTCTCTCTGTCCCACCTATACTTTTTCCGTTTATTTTCCTTGCATGTTCTTTTTTTTCTCTCCTGTTGCGTTCGTACCCGAGCGTTTGTGTTTCCCGCCTCGGCCCGGCCCGCCATTTGTTCGTATTTTGCATCGTGTTCGATGTCGGTTGCATCTATAAATTGCATCAGTCGAGGCTGCCCGGGGAAAGGAAGCTCCCTTTAAAGTATTAATCGATATTCCATTTGCATCGACTTCTGGACCGCGTCGCGACGTGACTTTAGGCCGGCGGTCACACCTGCATACGAAACAATGGACCGTTGCCACCGACCAACTGTTTACTCGATAACGATACTTGTTCTGATTATAAATCAATGATCGAAATATCACGGCTCTGACAATTTGATAGTCCGTATATAACGTAGTCATGATGATAGACGGGTGATTTGTACGATCGAATACTTTTCGACAGGAGTGTACCTGTTTGCGTAATGAACAATACAGTTAACTTTTTTCGCGAAAGGGAATAAATGTCTGAGTTTTTATAGACCTGAAGCTATCTCATCTGACCGGAGAGAAATGGTACTTTTATCGGGCATCGTAAATCATTAACTCGCGTTAGCTTCTATTTTCTTTTTATCTCTTCAGGGTGGATTGTTTTCAGGGATGTTGTACATTCATGTTTCATGAGGTACGGTACCAGCCAGGAATGGCATTACAGGATCGTAGGATGCTTTAAGCATGATAATGCGACATTCTTTCGGTTTGCTATTAATGAAATATGAAGACTCTGTTTCGTGTTAATTAGATTTGCGATGTGGTGAGGATAGTAACGCGATTATAACGAGGTCAACAGAGCGTGATTATAGAGGGAGATTATTGCATTTTCTGTGCATATAGTCGCTGGAGAAGCATTGTACGTACGCACACTCTATAAAACGGCGTTGTACGCAGATAACGACCTTTATGTTCTCTTTTATCTCGTTCTCGGCATGAAATTATTACTCTGTGAAATTTGTACACATATTGTTGCATCTATGGGGACATAATAAGGGAAATAACGCTGGTACAAATTATAAAGATGGGATCACGTTCGCCGTGCAGTCGATTTCAATAATTAAGTATTACTTTATTGTACAACATTCCCAATGCAATCGATTTATACAATCTATTAATTTTTCTAGTACATTAGCTTTCACTGATACACTTGGCTATTTGTGAAAGCTAAAGTCGAGTCCCTCAAATTTATCGAATTGGGCTATCCTAAACGATTTCGGTTTCCCATAATTTGCTAACGTTCCCCATTATTCGTAGATATCCGCTTAGTGATATTATAATATTCATATTAGCTTAAATTATATCATAATCATACATATTACGCTACGGCGGGTATCAGAATCGTATTATACATTAATTCGTCGGTATCGAATTATTTGCTCGGAAGACTATCCGGTTAACATATCAAATCACTCGTGAAATATTCAAATACGCCTGTTCAATGTTCAATTATCCATGAGAACCGTACTTACAGTTTCCACAATTTTACAAACGATTTTACAATCGTTTCAAGCCTATTTCTTTCAGTTTTAAAGATTCTTCACATATTCTGCTAAACAACAAAACACATGTACCCTATACGATACACTATACAATTGATTTTTTTAATTTTCAATACAGGTTCACGTAAAACTGTTGCGCAAACTTTTAGCATTCTATTGTCTTCCGCATCGGCGAAAAAGCTCGAGTCGTTTGAACTCATTTTAAAAAAGTTATTCCGTTTCGAAGTGCGTACGGAGACTTTGTTGCGTGAAAATTAAAATTTGCATTAAGACGTAACAGAGGGTGAGAAAATCCCGCAGATCTCGTTCGTTGCACGCCGATGTGACTATAGCTTTAAAACGATCGTACAACGAATTTGCTTTCGACCGTGATGCATTCGGCGAATGTATTCAGATTACACGGCCGGTGCATCGCGTTGCATCGCGGCGTGTGTCTCGGATGGAAAGATTGCGCGCCGGTAATTACGTCGCTGCTTGTTTTAATGGGACACACGGAAAGAGAGAGAGAGAGAGAAAGAGAGGAGAGGCAAGGAATAGTATCGATCGTAATTCAAGAGCGCACGAGCCGCTCGTTACGCGCCACAAAAGAACAATTTTACGGATGTTGGTTTATTACTTTTCCTTCATTTTTATGTCAGCCATCATTAGAAGTCAAATTGAATGGGTCGGCGTGCTCGCGGCTGCTCGACGAATGAAAGGGGAGTCCGCGAGATTGAGCGTGGCCGGCGTCGGATTATATTTTGCGATAGAACACGACCGACGACACTCGAATCGTTTAGGATGACGCATCGTCTCGGACGAACTAATCAATTGGCTCCTCTCGTCAGAAACGCTAAAAATTAATTCGGTGACTCTTTTTCGTCTCTCTAGTTTCGTCCACAGTTTATCTCTTCATCCCGTTTACCTCTGTCAGAATTCTTTGGACAGTACCGACGACCTTCATTGTTTAGAAAATTTATTTCAGAAATTTTTAGAAGAAACAATTTTCGAGCATCAAGTTACGATGCACCATTCATAAAACCCATAAGTAATCAATTATTTGCCAAGAAGGAAACACGTATTCTTTTATAGTTTTCGGTAAAGTAGCCTGTGTTCAAAATATTCGAAAAAGTATAATTTTGTTTACAACCCTGTAATAAAATGGCGGCGTCCGTACCTTCCGAGGATCGTATTCGCCATTCCATACTTTTTCATTTGAATGCGGGATTTAATGTAACAACAAGTGTCAACGTTGGTTCATACTGAATTGCATGTATTAATTTCTAAATATTTTGGTTGCGCCCGTTAATGTTCTCTCTTTGCATTTTTCCGAGCTGCGCAACATTTCGCGCAACTGGATTGATGTGTTCATTAGTTTACAGCATTCGTATGTTTTAGAAAAAATTTAGTTTACTTCTCAGGTGAAATATTACGAGCGCGATCTTCTTTTTTTTTTACAAACATCTGGTTGCATACATTTTTTCCGTCGGCCAAAAAGAGAGTATTTATGATGTAAAAATAATTCTGTAATTAAGCCGGTGTACGTTTTACCGAAGTAGCAGGGACCACGGGAAAGAAGAGAAATACCGTGTAACTTTCACCCCTGCTTTTTCCGCTTGACGTGGCGTACGAGAAAATATTCGTGACGTTTTTATGACTGCGTGTTACCGTTTTCATTATGGCAACGTCGCTCTGGTAATTGTATAAACACACACGGCAAGGTTGCCGTTGTTTAATGCTTGAAATTTCTACGGGATCGCCGTTGTTTCGTTATCTGCCCTCGGTCGTCGTATCAGACTTCCGGTCACGTCGCGCCTGTCCTCTTATTTGTTCGATCTCGATCGGGACGCTGCCCCCAGTCGATGACAATAATTTTCAACTAAAAGGATTGCTCTACGGTGAAAAAAAAAGAAGAGAAATATTGGAGTGTGCACAGCGCTTCAATGCAATCTCGTGCAATCTTATTTGATCTGTATTACCTACAGACCTACACCAACTAACTGCATTTGATACGAAATTTCTCGTAAGACTTCAAGAACAAGCTAGAACTACACACGATTCATTCCGATCGTTTTAAATGAAATTCTCAATTTCTACATAATTTTTAAATGTGATCGAATACTTTTTGGCAGGGGTTGTATCTATCATCTTTGGTTCAATGAGTATATGCCGTCCGAAACCAACAGCCTTCTCGTTCGAAAAAATTCGAAAATCGATGCACACGAACTTTCGCGACTGACTGTAGAAGCTAACTCTATTTGGTACTAACTGCGCGCGTTATAAGCTCTATGAAACAAGTGGAAATTACAGTCTGGCGTTCTGTTGACAGATAATTTCTTCCAATCGTTTCGAATAACCTCCAGCGGGAGCCACGGACGAGAGAAATTAAGCGGGGTGTACGATTAATTGAACTCGGACGACCTCGTCCAGACTAAACATCCTGCGCGATCCGCATTCTTTTCATTTAGGTCGCGTCGTTTCGCTTCCCGGCGAAATAGCCCGTCGCGAATAAACACGCAGGACTAACAGTCAGCAAGCCAGACCTCGGTCGGCTATCGATCCCACGGCAAAGTGGAAAACTTCTCGAAGACATTTCTAATAGCAAACAAACCGGCCTGGCGGCAGCAGTGGTAACTCCGAACGAGGATTTCAAAGCAATAATGTCGCAGGCTGCACGAAACCTTTTACACGGCGTTCAATTTGTTGTCGGTTTCGTTTGTCCAATACACGACCGGGTACTCTGCCGATCGTGTTCTAGATCGTCGTTGCAATGACTCTCATAATTAATCGTAAGTACATTCTGATGTTCCCGAACGTTTTGATCGAGGTATTTACAAAAAGAGTCTCTCGTCAGATATTAACAACTTGATTTACATCATTATTATTATTCGCAGCGAGAAATGTTTTGACGAAGATTAAATGGTTTCACGAAATGCACGTACTGGTGTTGTTTGTTTGTTTGTATGTGGACGCGTCAAGGACTTGTTAAGGTCAACTTTGATATTTTAAAGGGAACCGTGTATTTTTTATTCACCAAAAGGTATTAAATCGGAATAACTTTTATGAATGGACCATTTTTTATAAACGATTTTAGTTTTTTCTGTAAAGCTAGAAGGGATTAGTTTAATAGACGACGTGCAATGAAAATTTGGAAAAAATTGCATTTGTTCGGAATCGCGGAAAAAGTAGTGAAGTTCGCTTTTTACGACTGTCGGAAATTTACATATTTTGGTGGTAGA
The DNA here is from genome assembly GCA_028454245.1 of Halictus quadricinctus. Taxonomy (NCBI): domain Eukaryota; kingdom Metazoa; phylum Arthropoda; class Insecta; order Hymenoptera; family Halictidae; genus Halictus; species Halictus quadricinctus. The sequence continues at coordinate 11,002,660 of CM052115.1, read as the reverse complement.
GTTAAAAAAAAAAAAGCCATATTTTCTATGAATTTAGAACACCCAATGTTCAAGATAAAAAAACTAACGTAAAACTTTTGGTCGAACTTTTCAGATTTAAGTAAAAATATGAACCCATTTCAACGAATCGAATCGATAGATAAGAATAAATGAGAATCTTTGACGATTGAAGTTTCACCTTCTTTCACGAGTAATTACCGTTTCGATATACTGATTTTAAGTCAGGCACCTTAGTAATTCACCTTCGAATTGGAACACCGCGTCGATCGGTTTTTGATTGAATTTGGGACAAACATATTTTCCACGGGATCGAATGTTTTCTATTTTTGTTTTACCCGGTTGAATTATTTTCGAGATACTGGCGAGCTACCTTTGACGCAAGAGCGATTTACGCGCCGCGTTTGTTAAAACTCTTCCTGCTCCACGCACAACTTTTTGCCCGAGCACGGTTAAATGGATTTTTCGTGCGTGGTTTATGTACCCGGGCACATAACGCAGCCGGCCACACCGTTTCGAGGATACTGTGTTTTAAAAAAGATGGCCTACTTCACCACGCTAATGACATAATTCCTCCGGATAACCGTGTTAAGCCCGCTGCAGCGGAACAATGGACACTGCAGGGATTGTATCCCCGCGGAGTTTTGATGCCCGGGTCTCCATTCACTTCGAAGTAATCGAATGCTTGTGGAACCACTTGAACATTCCAGACGATCCCGATGAAAGTTAAATTACTCCAAAAGTTTTCGCAATTCTTTCCCAAGCGTGAAATATTGCTTCGCCGATCTTCGAATAACGCATTTCGTACTGAATGCTAAAACCTTCTTGCCGAATGATTTGCTATAAATCGAAAATTCCGTTACGGTTGCAACCGTTTCAGATATATTAGGGAGATCCATGAGTAATCAATTATTTTGAAATCTAAAACAAACTTTGTAGTAAATTCAGGTTTTTATTCTCCTTATCCCGTTCCACCCCCTTTCCATTAGAACTATTATGTCCCATCCCTGCAACCCTTTCCGAAATTCTGCGTAATTCAGGTTTTTATTTCTGAATTTATTATATAATCTCCATAACTATCAAGAACAGTTTGCCATCTTTCCTGGTGTTTCCTCAAGGTGTCTCCTAACATCTTCTACAGAATGTTTTATTTCTTAAATAATGCTCCAGAGATCTGAAAAGATCAGAGGGAGCAATATCCGGTGAGTACGGGGGGTGTGGTAAAATTTCCCATTGCAATTCTTTGATTTTTTATATTCGCCGCCATTTTATAAAAATTATGAAACTAAAAGAATACGTGTTTCCTCTTCAACGATCGGTACAGAACTAGAGGCAAAACAAATTCTTTGCAAATAATTGATTACTTATGGGTACCCCTAATATTTTCGTTCGGTTGTGTTTCGCGGGCTAATTTTTTTCGCGAAAGGTGACAATATTATCGACCGATCGATCGCGACAAAGCTGATAGATTAATTCACGGCAGCGCGCAATGTTCGCGAGGAAATAGGGTAGGCGGGGTGGGCGGCAAATAAAATTTCGCGGAACACCCTGGCCACCGCACCGTGCCAAGCAGAACCGATTCTTGTTTATACTCGTAATCCCATCCGGGACAGGTACAAGCACAGGCAATAACCAATCAATTAAGCGTGCCGAGCCTCTCCCTCTTCGGCGAAGGACTCGGCAACCAAGGAAATTCCCTCTCTTTAGGTGTCGTCGGGAAATTGTCAGTCCAATTTTAGCCGGCGGTTCGGGAACATGTGTACGAGCAAGGCACGTTGCCACGAGATTTCCGGTTTCTCTCCCTGCCGACACTCTCTCGACAGATCTGTGATACAGCACGAAAAATTCTCCAGTGGTTGTGGTGGTTCACAATAAATATTCACAAGAAAATCATTTATCTACGCGAATATTACAGTGTACAATTTCTAAACTTGCGTAGCGTTCTGTTTTGTTGTCTTGAGAATGTTGTTCCGTGGTCTCCCGAAGAATCCTGGTGTTCGTAATAAATCTACATAACAAAATAGTTTATTTATGTCGATGTTATGGTGTACAATTTTTTGAAACACGTTGTGACGTTTATCTTGATTTGTTGTTCTGTGATCTCCAGGAGAAACACGGTTTTCGTTCGATGTTATTAACAGGGAATGAGTGAAGTGTTGTTGTTGCAGTTTGTTTTGTTGTCGTTCGTGCAGCGTTGATTTTGCGTGCATTCGTTTAATGTTGTAAGTTTAATTCGGTTGAATATAGTGTACCTGGATTTAACGACCAGTAATGGATAAACTTGGGAATAGTGTTTGCCGAGAATGGGATTATCGTGCATGAGAGAATGGAGATTCTATTGTAAGGTACGAGATTTATTTTTACTAGGAAGAATTATAAGAGCTGCAAGAACGTGGAAATTTCTCGAGAGACGTGTTATAGGTCGGCACAAACCTACAGAAAGTCGAACCCCAGGCCTACGAGGGTCGAGGTGTGCCATAAATTACCCCAAGAGCAACAAAGGTCTTGAGAGACCCTTCAGCCTGGGAGTGGGGGGTTGATCCTAAACCAACCATCAGTCCCCACGTGAGCTCTGCGTTTCTCTGTCCTACATGGAAAAACCTGTAAAATCTCGGAGGGCTCTGCAACAGTTGCCTCCTTTCATTCTGAATCAAAAAACGTAGAAAAATTCCGTTACTATGTATTCTCAATTGATAATTACTTGGACCTTCAATGCATACAGTGCAAACCTCTGTGTACATTTACAGTTTTCAAAATAAATTTACTGCAAAAACTAAGATTCAATGAATTATTTTCTACATCGATCATTTTCGGCTGCGATCACTTTCTTACAACTCGATTCAACTAAAATTCAGAATTATTTAGTGATGACCCTAGACGCTGCACCATTTTATAAATATCGATTTTTCTCTTTTTATTACAAATTATGTAGAGCCAGCAAAAGGCCATGTTGAGAAATCTTTGATGCATCAACCAGATTTGCACTTTTCTAAATATTGAAAAGATTGTATTTTTGAATAGTGTCAGAATTGTAGTTTATTGGTAACCACTGTAAATCCGCACGCGATAATTCAAATCTCGAGTTTACGCCGAAACTTGGAACAATACAATAGGATATAAACAATACGCCGTTAGAAATCATATAATACAGCGTAACAATTGTGGCAATATTTGTGTAACACGGAAGGAGCTCGTACAACACGCGAAATGTTTACATTTACATGAAATCGGTGAAACGAAATGCGATCATAACAGGTCATAGCATGTGAGGCAGGAAAATGTAAACATGACAACCATCGGAAGTATTGAACGTGACTCCGGTATCTTCGATCTAATATTTTCAATTTAGCTGTACTACCTTTAAATTATGCTTTTCGATAATCTCTTCATATCTTTGATTCCATGAAATGCATGGTTCTGTATCGTATGCAACTCGTAGATTTGCTCACGCAATTTCATACGATATAAACATATTCATTGAAGTTACTGATAAAATCCGAGCAATTGAAACTAATGCGGTAGATTAATTTGCGCTGATTAATGTTAGTTCTCAGGCAACTTCGCAGAAAAATCCCCAAATCCATTTTCTGCATATTTGAGAGCCGAGAGCTTAATTAATACTGTGTTAATTCAGCGCGATAACATTGGCGAGTTTCAATGAGTGAATTATTGCTTTGATAATACACTACTAAATAGAACGCACGCTGTTGCACATTGCAATTCTCTGTCGCAACTAAACATCCACTGTCACGAGCATAACATAAATTATTACTAAATTGCTCCGCTACATTGTTTAACCCTCGTGCGCCCTCACAATATTTCGAAGCTGTCCATGCTTTCGCAATTTACAATTGACTTTTTCCTATGATATTTCTGAATTTCGCACTAATTTCACGGTTTTAGTGATTAGAACTTTTTTGTATGACACAAGATTCGAGATAATAAATGCAACATATTATTATCACACTTTGTTTAACTATATTAATATACATATAAGCGGCGTGAAGGACACTGCATTCATCTCAATCAAAGAAACACTACAACCGCACCACACGCCTGCAGCTACGACTACAATTACTCATAGGTACATGTCGATAAAGTAGAGCCCGTGTATAACACTTATTGTCTCACATTTCCTTACATTGTAATTTCCTAAAAAAAGAAAGGAGAAAATTTATATGTATTGTATGCCTATATGATCTTCAATAGCTGAATATTAACAACGCCAAAATACAATTTTATTTCCGTTTAAAGGAAATTAATAACATATATATTTACTAAACTCTGTTCAGAATGACTCAATATTCTCTAGGTTAATATTCTCTAGATTTTAGTCTCTAAAATCATTGGAAAATGTTTCCCATGATCAACAAACTAAATTATGAATACTTTCCACCACAGTTTGGAGTTTGAAGCTTCCATTTACAACGACCCGACGAAAGTTGATATACTACATCATTGATACAGGGCGTCCCAAAAATGTTGTGCTTCCTTGAAAATGGTGATTCCCGAGGTCATTTGAAATAACTTTTTCCTCTGCGAAAAGGTTCTCCGCGGCTTCGTTCCGAAGTTATTATCAAAAAACACGGACCAATCAGAGAGAGAGAGAGGTCCCGCTGAGCGTTGGCATTGGCCGAGCCGGAATCCGTCCGCCGTAGCCGCGCTCCGATTGGTCCGCGTTTTTCGTTGATAACTCCTTAACAAAGCTGCGGAGAACATTTTCGCAAAGGAAAAACTCGCTTGAAATGACCTTAGGAATCGGCCCTTTCAAGGAAGTACATTTTTGGGACGCCGTGTACAGCTTCGAATGAAAGGTGCGCTAATGTGTAACACCCTGGACAATAAAAGAGATCGCTGGTTCCGAGGCCGAGGGGCGAGGGGACATTTCGATCCGGGTGAAATAATTTGTCGTTTGATAGGCGTCGAGATAAATTATGCAGACCGGTATCCGCGTCAAACGTCGACGGGGTAAGCGAGAGGACGGAAAGGGTTGACGGGAGCGCGAGTTGGGTGGTCGGGCGAGCGGATTACGTTGAATCGGGGATATCGTGCCAATCGGATTCGATTTGCAAAGTATAGAAACCGGGTTGAGAGTGGCTCAATTGAAAATAGTTCGGTTTCAATCTCGCCCATCTCGGGACTTCTCGAGTGCTCCTGAATAAACACTGACTTTCCCGCGCCTGTGCACCTGAAATCAATTCTACGGAACAAGTGAGGTGTTAAGGTGGCTCAAGGCGATAGAGACGAGCTCTCTCTCTCTCTCTCTCTCTTTCTCTGGCGCAGGCGGGAGAATAAGAAGATATGGGGGAAAAATTTGAACAGAAGAAGAACTACCGCGTCGGTCCGCTCGAAAACTGTCGACGACCCTTGACTTCCTCTCTGTCTGCCTGAATAAAAAGCCACCGGAGGCAAACGAAACGGAAACTTACTGTTCCCCTTGGCTCGCGCGAATCGGATTCCAGCTTCGCCCTGGAATCCTGGGAAATCTTGTCACGCACACGCTCGATAATGCCACCATCGAACTCGCTGGTGCATAAACCCTCTCTGCCGCATACACCATTGCCCCCAGAATCCTGCATTGACTCGCGCAATGCTGGAGACACACAGAATTCCTCTAATTCGTTTACCCTTACATCAGCAAATTTGCGTTTCACATTTAATTGGACCTATTTGTTTTCCGCGTTTCGTTTGGTCCGCCGGAAAATTCCGCGCGGCTCTGAAAACTGTGTTTTGCGTTGATTAACTAGCAATCGTTTTCTCTCTGCTGTTTTGCTTTGTGTGTAAACATTGAAGTTGAAAAAATGATGTAATATTTATGTCACTCTCGGGAAATTCCTTTCACTCCAATTCCATTCCCACTCATCGAGCATAGAAAATTGTGGCTATGGACTCTAACGTTTCAAATTCGAAATTTTGAAAAAGTGACTTTGTGTTGCGACACACGTTCCTAAATAAATTTTGCTGTAGTCGTCCGTACATAGCTATGCGATTACAAATTAATACATTTTCCAATTATCTTCTTACTTCGGACACAGTCCCGCAGGACCAATATAAATGTAGCAATTAGGTGAACATGATAGGAGGGCTACCTACCGTATCTCTTCCCTCTTCGTAAATCATTCTCTAAGAGTTTCTCACCCTCTTATTTCGCGTTACAAACAATTCTCTTCCGTCTACGTAAAAGATCAAGTTCTTTAACAAACGATTTCGACTAACCGAATTTTATTCCACTGATCGTCGGCGAAAATATCCGTCGAGATATGGCGAATTTTCCTATTGTCCGTCAATTTCCGATTTTTGTTCGAGCAAAAGAAATGTTCGAGAAGGAATTTCGGAAATCATTCGAGCACTCGGATATCAAACTGGAGTTTAATCTGTTTCTATTTTATAAAAATCCTCGCGGCGGAGATCCACCTACAGTTTCGCGCTGCTCCCAGCGGCAGGAACCATTTCCCGTAATGGGCAACGCAGCGGAACTAGCTTCACTCGATAAACCTTTGCGATTTCAATTTTGCCGGTCTTTTGTGACGCCGGGCACCGGCATCGAGGTATCGAGCGGAAGCTCACGTTCTGGAAATTATCGAATAAAAGGCGGTCATCGACTGGGTATCGCCGACATCGACGCCCAACGAACGAACTTCCGTTCCGTTTGGTGCAGACTCCGAAACAAAGGGCCGTTGCTCGCGTGACACGACCTCGGGCGACCCTGTTTGCGGCCGATACGCTAATTTAATAACGAAAAAAACAGAGACGGGCATCCGTGCCCGAAACAATGGAGAAAAACGAGTTGACGGGACGAAAACGACTCGCGGGACGTTATTGTTCGCTGCCTAGACGCGAATCGCACCCGCGGCCGCCATTAGTACGCGTTCCGTTTCGAGTCCTGCAAATATTTACCCGCGCAAAACAAGACGAGTAACATGCACAACCGAAAATGCTAGGCGTTCCCACAAAGAATTATTTCGAAATATTTTCGTACCGGGAACGAAACAAACTATTGAAACACGGAAACAATAATTTTTTATCAACCTTGTCAATATCGCGTCGAGCTAGCTATTGTACCATCGGTTACCGTCACCATGTCTTTTTGCCTTGCTAAATAATACCCGGAACCCTGTAAAATGCGCATCATTCCAAAATATTTTTTGGAAACAAACTATTGAACTCCGAACACAAGCATTTTTTGTCCGTTGTGTCAACGGCGTAACAAAGCTTCCGTTTTCTCCACTGGTCACCGGCACAGCAATTTTTCTGTTTTTGGTAGAATATGCATACTCGGAAACCTGCATCATTCCAAAATATTTTTGTACTAGCGCGAAACAAACTATTCAATTGCGAGGACAAGAATTTTTTGTCTGTTGCGTCAACGTTTCTACATAGTGATTACACACAGTCGCAGTAATTTCTTTCTGCTTTGACAAAACTAAAAATATTATTCTAAAATAATATTTTTTTTTAATATTCTAAAATAATCTTTAAAATAATATTATTCTAAAATAATAATGTAGCAGGAAATAAACTATTGAATTGTGGAGACAATATTTGATTATTAAGAGACTTATGATTAGACTATTGAGCCTGTTTGTAGAAAAAATAATTTGTGATAGTTTTACTCTGTTCTTTTTTTCGCATCTTTATCATTTTCTATTCATTATGGCCAGGGCTATACGTCGAACGTATTATACAGCAGGGAAACTATCAGCGTTGTTGACACAGGTTTTATTATTTATAAGATGCTCCTTAATCAACGGGCCGCAGGCTATCGATAGCGTGCATAATTCGGCTAATGGTAATTCGTTGGCAAGGATCGTCCTATAACCGCGCAAGATGAACGGCATACACTATACATAGTTCGCTGGTGAACCGACGACGCATATATTTGTAGCCCGTTCGTGTACGAAAGGGAGTAAGATACACAGTCCCTTACGCTGAAGACCCTGCTACGTTCTTGTTTACGTGCTTGTCCTTGTAGTGTGCCATTTGCGTATCAGGTGTTCAGCTTCCTGCTAACACCTTATATCCTTTCAAATATACTTCTTGGAACGCTCGAAACGAAATAATTTGTTTCGAGTCCACTGAAACTCAACATATACAGTCTACCTTCGTATTAGGGGTACCCATAAGTAATCAATTATTTGTAAAGAATTTGTTTTGTCTTTAGTTCTGTACCGATCGTTGAAAAGGAAACACGTATTCTTTTACAGTTTTCGGTAAAACAACCTCTGTTCAAAATATTCTAAAAAGTATAATTTTGTCTTACAACCCTGTTGTTAGAATGGCCAATCACCGATAGCTGTTCCGGATTGCCACATGTTTATGATGCCGAGCTGTCAGCAGATGTCGCTTACGCATTAATTTCTTATTATACGATTGAGTGCGCGTTCTTTTGTATGCACGTGCGTTATGTCCGCATGGCGACAATGGAATGTTTTGTTTTAACACGCGCTCCCGTTAATTTCTCAGTATGTTGTAACTTTTAGCTTTTGCATTAAATAGAAAGTATACCAAACGTTTGTGTGGAATCTTCCCTAAAACCTCAACACCTGTAATAAAATGGCGGCGTCCGTACCTTCCGAGGATCATACTCGTCATTGCATACTTTGTCATTTGAATGCGGGATTTAATGTAACAACAAAGAAAATTTGCGATGTTTATGGAGATGTATTGATGATCAACAAGTGTCAACGTTGGTTCAGAAGATTTGCTGCTGGTGATTATGATCTCTCTGACAGGCCTCGAAGTGAACGTTGAATTTGATAATGACATTCTAAAATCTCTAGTGGAAGCTGATCCAAAATTAAGTATACAAGAATTATCGAGAAGAATCGTTACCGGAGATGAAAAATGGATTCTTTATGATAACATAAAGCGTCCTGAGCAATGGCTTTCTGCAAATCAAACCGTGGACCAGTTTGCGCGTCGGGCCAAAGAGGAGGAATGGAACGCGCTCGCTGGAAATCCCATCAATTACCGCAACAACGCGAGGACATTATGGTGTCATGAAATTACCGTTGCCGGCGCGAGGGAGGAAATGGTCACGATGAAAAGAGGAAACGCGCTCGCGGAAAAAACGGGAATCCCCTCGCCATCAGATTTTAGTAAACACGCGAGGTTCTTATTGCGCGGGCTTTCACGGGCCACGGACCGCGAGGCGAAAAGGAAACGCGCAACCACAGAAGAGTCACTTTTGCATAAAAGCCGGCGATCTTCATCCTCTTTAATTCTCTTTGGGGCACGTCACTGTTGCGAACTCTTTCTAACTGGGACCTCTCTCCATTAATTCCGATTACCACGACGACTGTACAGCGAATGGAATTTTTGTTTAAAATCTTTCGCTAATTCTGAAAAGTATCCTGTTCCCGTTTTTAAAAATGGTTGCGGTGGAAGATCCGGGGCTAGTTTCCCTGTACATGTTTAAACAGACAATGTAACGTTATATTTGCTAACTCTTTATTATTGTTTATAGCTGTGAATGTATACTAATGCATGTCCAGTGTTATCGCATTTTGGTACTGTCTGTTCTTAGAGCATTAAGCGTTCTTCTTCGTGCAATTTGCTTGTCAGATTACTAGGCTGCGGATGTTTATGCAATTGTCAATTTTTGTAGACAAATTTGAAGAAAGTGGAATCACGTGGAATTTTATTTTCAGTGGTAATAGCCTTTGTAGATCCAAAATACATAAAAATCGTACTAAATTTCAAGTTTGAGTAACAGAAAAATCGAGAAAAAATCTTAATTCATTACAACTGACCGCGGTTTTTTGCTAATCTGCAATTCCAGGGCCATAAAACAGATCTTCCTCTTCCTCAAAAAATTGTACTTCAGCCGACTACCTGAACCTACCTGACTACTTTCCGCCCAAATTTCGATTTCGAAAATAACATACAAGAACATCTCTGATCACTGTCTAACCTTTCTTATTTTATTGCCGAGGAAATTTCCTATCGATTTAAACGAAAAAAGTGTGGTTCGTAATTGGCTAAAGGGCAGAGCAAACAAAATTCCGTTAAACCAGTAAGCATCGTTCCCCTCGCGGCTGTATAAAGTCCGCGAAGCAAAAAAAAAAAAATTGCAAGAAACACGAACAAAGGGCGTATCCAGCAGACGCTCGAATGGGGAACGGCCACGGTTCTGCCGTGCGAATGACTAAACAGAGGAAGCTTCTTTCCTTCTCGGTACCTGATGGTTATGGGTCTCATGAAACACCCGCGGCGCATAAGTACGCTCTCCTCCTGCTTATTACACGTATAAAGTATCCGATTTAACGCGCCGCTTTATCTTCCTTTCATTTCGTCTGTTCCGTGTTCTCGGTGTCGTTCCTGGTATTCCACGGTTCCACGGGATCCGACCCGGCTCAGCCCGACCCCAACCCGACGCCGACCCGACGCCGACCCGTCCGTCGGAAACCGCCACCGGCGAGGTTAGCCGCTCCGCCGTTTCGTTTCTTCGGTGATATTTCTTTTGTCATCCCCCCTCCCCTCTGGCCACCGCCCACGCGGAGTCAGAGCACAACCCTCCTGACCTCTTTCTTCTCCGTTCGCCTAAGAAATAATTTAATTCGTATTATGCCGGTTACGAAGGCAAGAAGAAGGGCGCGCACAGCATCGGGGCGTTTGCCGTCCAACACGTAGATGTTTCGCATTTGAAATCGAGAGAAGAAAGAAGAATTCGCCGAGCTGGCCCCGAGAAACAAGCCAAGCCAGTCTCGGCTCCCAGCTGAGTAAAAAAAAAAGCTCGGTTTCCTCTCGCAATGGCAGACTTTAATAACCGCCATAATTGAGGGGGCGAGGACGCCTCCCTCGTGACGAAAATAAATGGAAAATGTTGAATATATTTTTTCAGCCCGAGCTTTTTTCCCTTTCTGTTCTTCTCCGCGCGAGCCCGCTTCGGCGGACTGGATCGAGTCCTCGTTCGGATCGTATTTGTCCGAACGGGTATTTAGGCATTTATATGGGCGAATGAAATTAATTAGAGAACGGAATGGGAGCGTGTGCTCGCGCGGCGAGGCGAGCTTATTTTCAGGTGAAAAACCACGCTGGCGGGCAGGCACGTCAGTCGCGCACGCCCTGGGAAAGCCGGACGAATTAATTAACGAGCAAATTATTTTTCGATAGTCGCCGTTCCTCGTCGCGAATAATCAATTACCTTCGAATCGACTCGGATCCGGCGACGCGCGACGAAATTAGTCGAACTCACGACCGACTGGTCTTCTCGCATGTACGCGCCGGCCACCAGAGCTCTTCGTTAATAAGTAACCGTGAGTAATTATCGAGCACACGTGACATGTATGCACAACGGAATACGCGCCATACCTCCTGCTACATTGTTCGCCCAAGTCCGACGGTGTCATACTAAATACGTTCTACATACTCCGTACGACTGTTGCCGTGATGCGGTTTCGAGAGAAACCGGATTTTTACCGGTAGAATGTTGATTGAACAGTCCCAAGTTGGACGAGAACTGTTAAAAAATTGAACGGACCTCGCCGCGAGGGTTGATGGAGCTTGAATAATTAATAATCGAGCCTGACGAAGTTGCCCGACTCGGACGCGCGACTCCGAGACGATAGTACAGTGATTTCTCTATATATGTCGCCAGGGCCTGGATGATAAACGTCGCGGAATTATCCCCGTTCGATATTCAACAACTTTTCTCATGACACATTTCTTTAGATTGGTAAAAATAACGAATACGTTGAGGCAGACAGGATGAAGGAAATTTTATTCAATGGTTATTGCTACAGATGCAAAAGAATGTAAAGAAACGCAAAAATTAGCTTGAATTAGTTCGCATTATGTCCAATTGAATTACGCTCAGCTATGTTTAGATGCATTACATTATATTTTTCAGAATTTTGATATTGGGTTGTAACACAAATTCGTTGCAAATATAGAAATAGCTAGAAATAAAAATATAAATAGATAAATAGAAATTAATAGACTGCAGATTTCTGGGCAAAATAAAAATTGTCCGAGTCTATTGTAAGAGACCGGAGTTAAATAAAATTCACTCATATTCATTCATATTTTCACTTTTAATGATCAAAGCCGAAAATAATATAATATACTTTAATTATTCTGACGACTTTCCAATTTTGTATTGGAGGTATTCACTTTTGCCATTATTGCAGAAAATCCGCAGTCCGTTAATACATGACAAGAAGATATTCAAGACGAGCGAACTATAAATAGCGAACGTTTAATATGAAGATTGTTATTCGGCAGAGTTTCGGCAGAACGGATAAAAGTCTCCGCATAAAAGATCCACCGAGCCCGCGAACGGACGGAACTTTTCGCCACTTCCGGCGGCAATCGAATTAAAGACGGTGTGTGCAAGATTTATCGAAAATGACGAGCAGTTTCCCAACAGATTAGATTACAGTCGAGAGGAACGGGCCAAACCTTATTTACGTCAACACGGGGAGCGTGGAAGGGAGGAACAGCCACGAGGAAACGGCCGAACTTTTATCGCGTGAAGAATTGCCCATAAAAGATGCAGGTCGCACACTCGTGATCCTCTTCCACGACGGTTTTCTCGTTTAGAAAGTTTCCCGAGCCCGATGTGAATTGGATAGCTGCTTGAATTAAATGAAGCGGATTCCATCCCCTCGCCCTTTGCATTGTTTCAACCCTCGGACGCGGCGAGACATATGGCAAGGCAGTTTACGTACTGGCATCTGTCTACCAGATTTGAATGCTTTCCCCGGAGCACAAACACTCGGGGCGTTATGTGTGCTCCTTCCGAGACCATAACAATCGTGGGAGTCATTTCAAGAAGGGCACGAAAGGTAAATAAACAGAGATTCGCCTTCTTATCGAACGTGCTAACCTGTCAGACACAGATAGAGTGCTCTCAGCAAGCATTTTCACAGTTTTGGTTAAACTCTTACATGACGAATATGTAAGAGAAACTTTAATATATAATCATTGGACCGTCAAACATCAAATTAGAAGTTTTCTGATTGACCATTTTCCAAATGGTGCAATTTGCTCGTACAACACTGAAGTGTTTAGTGATTTATTAAATACAAATTTAATAATGATACAGCAATTTTTAGTGGCGGCTTACAGTCGCCATTCGAGTGTTAAGGGTTCAAGTATTAGTGGAAAAAGTAAATATCGGAAGAAAAGCAATTCAGGAGTGACATTTCCCAGGCTGCCCGACCAGAAGGGTTAATTATTTCAGAGTTGTTCCGAGTGGATCGTTCCAAATGGGACACCCTGTGTATGTAGGTGAACTTTTGATCCGGTCGAGGCAATTAACATCTAGAAGTTGCTCGATATTATCTTTGAGGGGCGGACAAAGGGCGGCAGAGGCCATAACAAGGCTGAAATAATACCCGGCGTCCAGGGGGTGTAGCGCGAAGCGTGTGCAACCGTACGTCTTCGGAATAATTAAACACCTGGGTAGGTGCGCGCACGCGCGCGCGAGCCTTTAGGTCGGAACGCGGGCTGGATTACCCTCGTAAAATCTGTCTTCTCCGGTGTGTCGGTTTGCTTAATAAATGAATGCGCCGCGTTCGCTGAAAACAGTCCATCATTCGCGTACGCTGGACGTAGGAAACGAGTCAGGGGGGATGGCGAGGGGCGAGGGGGATGAATTTAGTGCGAACAGAAATTCTCGGAAAGCGCCGGGGCAGCGTTTGCGACCCCACGTTCAATCGGACTTTATCAATAACCCTCGGAACCTACTTTGCCATACCAAACCCCGATTAATATACTCGTGAATTTCGATGTACTTTACAACCGGCCGCGATAGTCTACACGTTTACACGGAGTAATTCCCCCGGCAACACGATTCTCGAGCCACTCGCCTTTGAACCGGAGGAATTGACCAAGTTAAAGAAAACTAACCTATTTTCATTGGTAATAGCATTTGTAGACTCAAAAGAAATAAAAATCGCACTAAACTCTGTCGAATTTGACACTCCAGCATTTTTTGAACATTTTCGTAAGTCGTAAACGTATAGAGATACGCGGTCTACCTATTTCCCAATTCAACATATTTCATTTATTACTGCTCGGAGCATTTCAGTTTAATTTGATTGGCCCTCTATCTTGGCGCTGAATTTTAATGCGATTGTTTGTATTTCCATTATATTGATTCCACGCAATTTGTGATACGTTCTTTCGCCATTTTACAAAAGTCCGCGCACGCTATGCAACGTTTAAATACGAATGAACGATTTTAGTTTTTAAATTGAATTGTCTGTCCTTCCGTGCTATAGATTTTTTTACCATCGCGGCAATTTTACGGCAAAGGACAAACGAAGTTGGGAAAATGAGGTACGCGAGAGGATTAATGATATTAAAATAATATTGAGTGAAATTTCATGCTTAATGGCCTTTAAAGGTTGAAATTATATTGCATAATAATTTTTAGCAAGCTATATTAAAAAGGGGTCGAAAGTTTGAAGTAGCTTCAGCCTGTCACCCTAACCGGGTGTCTTTGTGCGGACCCTGATCAGATAATTATGTGTAAGGTAATTCAATATGTCGAACGCGTTTCACATTTTTCGCTCAAAGACGATTTATAATTAGAAAAACGAAATTCTTGCATGCATTTGTTCCTCGATGTGGAATCGAAAATTAGAAAAAATCAATGTGATGGAAAGATCAACAATCCTGATGAAATCTCTGCATGAAATGGACTACCAACTACCCCTAAACGTTGACATGTTTATAGCGGAACCGAATATTAACCCTCAGCGCTCGAATGACGACTGTGAAGGGTTACTAAAAATTGCTGTATCATTATTCAAAATATTTTGTACATTATTAAATGGACTACCAACTACCCCTAAACGTTGACATGTTTATAGACGACTGTAAAGGGTCCATTATAAAATTTGTTTGTTTTCAATTTTCAAAGAGTGCAAGTTATCTATTTAATTCACGTTCCACTGGTACACTGAATTTCTAAAAGGCCTGTTCCGTATTCTTTTCTTATCGTAAAACGAAATGGTCTCGGTTAAGAGTCTGAAGAGCTTAAGTAAAAAAAGAAAAGAGACAAATAATCATGTTCGAAAATGAGAATTTTTGATTTTGCCAGAGTCAAGGATGGTGGAAATCGCTGTTTGTCTCGAAGCAGTACTTTGAGAGGAGTGTATAATTCATCGTGGGTCTTATGAAAATCACTCGGGAAGATCTCGATAGAATTCGAAAGTTACGATTTCCCGATGATTGATCAGTCGGCGAGGAGTCACGAGCAGAGAGGACCTTTCGCCGAGCAACAACGAGTCTCTACTTTCTTATCTTCTTTCCCATTCCTCGGCGGTAACGTTCGAAGTTCCGCTCACCTGAAGTTCCGTGGTGTCGCGGTTCCGTTCCAGTTCCGAAGACAAACGACCCTTTGGTTCTCCTGATGTTCTTCGGCTACCGTACACACACACACACGAGAGAGAGAGAGAGAGAGAGAGAGACCGTTTCACAGGTCGTTGGCAAGAAAAACTTGCGAGAGTCGCGGAAACTTAACCGCGACCTGGATCGAAGGATCCGCCGATCAATCGGACAGCGATCGCAGGACGATTCTGAAGGCGCGCGAGAACCCAAAAATCCCGAGTCGAGTTGGATCAGTTTCCCGAAAGTACAGTAGTCAATTAACCCTTTGCACTCGGCGCTATTCTAACTCTAAAACTAAATTTTTCTTCCGTGTTAGAATATTTTCATTTTAATCGTACGAAACTGATCCGATTTCCACATATAACATTTAAATATTTAATAATCTATTAAATACAAATTTTCGTAATGCAACAAACATTTTGTAATATTTTTTGTAATTTCTTGGAAATAATGCCACAATAATTTTTAGTGGCGCTTCAGACCAGTCGAGTGCAAAGGGTTAATAGGGGTGTGCGAAATCTCGGGTCGAGACATTTTTCGGTGTTCTGTAAAAATATGTTTAAGAAAAGACGTGTTTCCTCCTTTTAACCTCGTACGCCACTATAGTGGTTTCCGTGGAAAGCATCAGTTTGAACGGTACGAACCAGTATAGTGGCTTTTGTGCCTTCCGAGACCAGGCGCGCCGTCCCTGGGAGACAGAGTTGCGGACGAACGCGCCGTACTTAAGAAATTAAATTCTGATGGAACTTCTCGACGTGTGTGGCACGTCATTTCACGATGTGCCCATGCCCGCCACAAGACTCGCTTGAACAGCACTGCTCCGCGCATTAAATAAAGCTAATGGGAAATGTCGTTCGGGTTCCGGAAATTCTTGAAAATCCCGAGACAATATGGGGTTCGCGACATTTTCGGGTTCTCACACGTCCGTAACAATTAAGTGTCCGCAGTCGGGACCGAATCGGATACCCGAAATTGTCGGATTCTTGCAGATCTCTGGTTTCATAGCAATCGTTTCGAAATCGACGGATTTCGGCGCAGGCAGACAGAGACGCAGATCGGTATCGCGTTTATCCCGCGAAAACGCATCGCGCCGAGTTAAATTGGAACAGTCCGGCCCGGAAAGCCGCTTACGGGACGCATAACTCGTGGATAGATTCCCGGCCGGACCCCCTTTGTTCCCCTTAATAGAAAGTTTTTGTTTCGTTGTTTGCCTTGCCGGTGCAACATAGAAAAAATGCTGCATATCGCCCCGGCTTTCCGGTCCCTTCGGCCTCATAACCGGCGCCGTTCCGTGAAAAAGCTTCTCTTTGTCGTGGACGCATTTTTTACGGAACAGTTTACGCCGGCGAAATGGAATCCGTGAAACGCTTTCGCCCCGCGTTCAATTATTTACGCGGTTCTAGGCTAAAAGTGACCGATGAACCGTGTCTCCCGCTGTCAAGTCTCGTTCGATCGATCGATATCCCTCGGCATCGACATCGACATCGGGATTGATCCATTGAATCACCTCTTTGTTTTCTGTTCCAGAACATTCCCTTGGCAAAGTGACGCTCAAGGCGGTCACCGATTTTTCGCTTCTGTCTAAGCTACGGGTAAGTGTCTCCATTTTTTCACCGAGTTTACTCGCGAAAATTAGTTAACACATTGCACGTCAAGAACAATCTACCGTACCCCAAATACGATTTATTTCAACGCGAATATATTCCCTTGTTAGATAACAACGAAATCATTAGAGCGAACATTTACACGTTCGCATCGTTACATCGACTGGCAAATAATTTCCATTTCTGGAATCAAATTGTAACGATGCATTTATTATCGTAATGACTCGTTATAATCGAGCCATCTGATGAATAGCAACAAGTCATTACGAATAATGTCTAATAAAATTAATATATTAAAACGGAGATTATTTATGATTCGACCTAATTGATCGCGAAAGATGAAACATCGATAATTGATTTAGTCGTTTATATTTAAGTTCCAGTGACCGGAAATGACTGTCGTACAGTTATATTTCAATTCACAAGATAAAGGAAAAATCTAAATCCGAAGGACAGACCGAACAATAACACGATTCACGCTAGTCGTGCTATTAGCAACGCGTTAACTATTTTTGCAAAGTTCTCCAACAGAAAAACGTAGCTGCCAGTCGATTCGACGCTGTTACAGAAATATCCGTCGTGTTTTTTTTTTTTGCATTTCGCCGCGCCGGCGGAAATCAAAAGTTTCGATTTGCTGAAAGAAGTTCGCCTCGCTTCTGGTCCGTTTTCTTAGTCCGGAATGATTAAGTCGATAAATTTCGAAGTTTCCGTTCGGCTCGCTGAATCCGCGTCGCTATTCGTATTTTGTTCTACTTTGCCGCGTCCCGCTTCCACCTCTTCGCCCTTTGTTTCCGGCGGAGGAAGTTGTTTCTCTAAACGGGCCACCGTTTCCTCTGTTGTAAAACTGAAAAAATTACAGTTTTACCAGCGGCTACTTCCGCGAAGCGCCTCGGATTCTAGAACGGTCCATTCGGAAGCAAACGAACAGTTTCAGATAGAACTTCTGCCGCGCGGAGCTCCGCTTCGGTAATACTAAGCTCTTAGGCTGCGCGAACTTTATGAAAAATTTATACGCGAGCCGAGCAAACCGTGCGAAACGATTCGAATTGAAATCACATTGTTTAACACGTTGACTGCCATGTCACCCACATGTGGCTGACGGAATTATTTCTCCAGGTTTTAAAATATATTTTCACGTTGATATATCCGTTATACCAAATTTGATTAGTAAAATGCAAGAAAGTTGAAGGACTACTCAATATCATACATTTAATTATTTTCAATTTTTATTTCATTAAACAATTTACTTTGAGTTTGTGGAATTTTTGAGGTTTCTAATCCGGCAGTCAAAGTGTTAACGGAGAAGATATCCGTGGCCGGAACCGCGAATGAATCATTCGACACGGCCCGTTAGGCCACGTGAAATCTCTCTTTTATATCGCATAAATATAAATAGGAATTAAATTGCTAATGCCCCAACGAAAGCTCGTAAGTCATCCGGCGAAAGAGCACAGCCGGCACGCAACAATGGCGCTAATCTAATAGCCCCGGTCGAACGCATGAAACTTTAAATATGCAAACGTGTTTCCACCCCCGACCGCGCAAGGATAATGAGCACCTCTTCATCGTTGAATATTCAATCGTCATAAATAGAAAGGAAATTAGAAGTGTTGGCGATTATTCGCACTTCTCTGGAATTAGGAGACACGATATAATACCTGCATCGCGTGCAACAGAGTATGTACATCAAAGCCGCCCGCACCCCCCACCACCCACCCCGTTATCCCATCCCGTGCGGCGAATATTATAGCGAAACGTTTTCGGGAAAATACGTACGGCGACTCCGACGATCGTATCTCAACTTTCCGGGGAAATATTACGGCGGAAACCCCCGTCGCAATTCACCCTCGTCACAGAAACGACCGGGCAAAAAGTAATCCAAGAAATAATTCCGAACGAACCGGCGGTATCTCGAACAGCGAGCGATCTTTCACCGATACACGGTGTCTCGACTACGGAATATTTCCGGGAATTAGAAGTTTCTTATTTGCGACCGGCACTCTTGATAGACCGGCAACGTCCTCGCCGTGACGCTGGAAAGATCAAAGGATCGCGCGAAGAAAGAAAAAAAAAACTGGTATCCCCCACCCAGCCCCTTCCCCGTGCCTCCGTGTCACGGCTCTTTGAAAAATAAATTTTGCTCTTAGCCACTCATTACGGAAAAAAGAGGAAACGTCCCTTTAAGACGCGACTAGGACTTTTCACGGTGCACGCGGTTAGAGGGGAATAATTAAAGCGGCAGAAAATAAATTACGACGAATTCGGACCGCTCCCTGCAGAAAAGTCCACGGAATTGGAAACGATCGTTCTCTCGCAAAACTGCCGCTTTGTCACCGTATATTTTTCGATACTCGTTCGCACTTTTTCTCTTCTTTTTTTTTGGAAATAATCTCGAGGATAACCAGTTCAGTTGCGTTTGAAGTTAATGAATTGTTAATTTCCTGTCGAATGAAACTGTAATTCTTTCTCATTTTGCTTTACTTTGTTCGTAAAATTTATAATAGCGGAATTTGGCCGGCGTTCGACGTGTATACTCGTCATTGCTTGATTTTAATACCGCGCCCGTGAGGGATTCTTCAAATTAAACTCCGCAGTTAATTGGTTAATTCTAAGGGTTCCTTACGAGAAAATAGGAAGGAAATATGTATAGAATAAAATTTGTTCATCTGAGGTTAGTATTAACAAAAAATTAAAATGTCGAAAGTCCACTACGCACGCATGCATCGGAAAATCGAAACACCTTGCTGAGAGTTCATGCATTTGTAATTAGACGGGTACTGCTATGCGTATGACAACGAGGCGTTTAGGAATTCATGTTTTTTTAACTGGTCGGGTCCTCGCTGTGTCAAAAGTAGTTCTATATTACAGAAAAAGGATGAAGAAGTTATTGCTAATATACCTGGGACGATTCTTTTTGAAAAATACAGCTTTTCCATTGCTAGTGAAATAATTCTAAATGCGATGGTTCTTTGACTCCTTTTGAACTAGTCTTGCTTCTGGTAACTTTTTACAGAATTTTTACATGTTGTAGATCATCGAGAATTGTTTCTAATAATCGTAAAAGTATACAGCAGCCTGTAAAGTCGACGGAGTCCGTGCGCGTGGACCCCGGATCGCCGCGTACCCCATTTCTAACAAGACTTAATTCCCTAGCCTCGTTCGCAAACTGCTGTCATTAATTACGACCGCTCAGCCACGTAATATAACCTTTTAAGAAAGAGATATCTCGCGGTAGCATGACCGCTTAAAAGCATTTTAAAGTCTAATGGATTAAAAAACCGGTGCGAGAACTAAGGTCCCCTGTGGAATCAAATTCCCATTGGCGACCCGGCACTCTGTCAGGATCTTTCCGTTTAATTTCGTTCACGATTCAATATCGACGGAGGGCACGCTGTCAAGGGTGAGAAATTTCCGAAAGAAAATCTAGCAGCTCGGCTAAATCGGCATATCGGAAATTCCGCAAATTAATCTGGTACACCTCAGCCGCGAATTCCTTTAACGAGTTTTCGATCGACGGGTCTCCGGGGCGTACTTGAAATTTGTTTTTCTTCTGACTTATTTGAAAAGTTGACGCAATATCGCGTCAGCGTCGCATAGTCTGTAAATATTCGGAACACTGAAGACTTCGCCACGGATCGACCGAGACCTGTGTACATACAGGTACACACTTGCAGTGGCCATGTTGTTACGATAACGATGTGCCCCTAGTCATGACAACAACTTGCCCCTGTCGGCACATTTGAAAATCCTCGTCGGTGTGCAAAGTGTTCTTTAACACTAAACCAAGCATTAACAATATCTGGTAAATATTGCCTTATAAAAATGACAAAACTTTTATTAAGATTGTCCGTAATTTTCAATATAATAAATGCTTGGACAAGGAAGTTTATTCCACTATTTTTCATAAATGAATTTTTATGGTTTCAATCATTGTAAAATATAAAACCGGTGATTTTGACCGTGGGTGGTAGGTTTAGTGTCAACAACAAATAACTTTTTTTAAAAGAAAGGAAACGGCTCGAATTTTTTGGAGATTTTAAAAGGATTAATTTACTAAGTAACGCATGAATAATTTTTTTACA
>CM052115.1:10958257-10972757 GCA_028454245.1 Halictus quadricinctus | reverse complement strand
AAGTGATTTGATCTAATTTTTAAAAAGTTATGTTGCTTGAAATAGTGTTGACTCAGGTTTGCTCGTTAGTGTATATCGAGACGTTACTGTACTGATATGTAGTGGAGAATTCGAAAAATGTTCAACATTATTTCTTATTTAGAACTCTAGACGCTGGACAGCTTTATAGACACCAATTAGACCCGTTCGAGCCTTTAGCAATTTTTTAAAAAATATTAATTACACAAAACCACATTTGGAAGGAAATCTTTTACTTAAAAAAAATATTGTTGCGGAGACTTCTGCTGCTCCTCGATTTTAAAGATGGAGAAGAGCTGTGAACGCAACTGTTTATTTACAATAATAATCAACTGCCAGTCTTTAACACTAGTTTTGCGGAGCACTAAAAGTGGCCAATTTGGATTATTTTATATAAATATCAAGAACATATTCGGGCAGATTTTTAGCAGCTTTTACCATAATATATGTTCCAAGGAATGAATGTGTTAAATAAATTTCTTATAAATGCACTGTTACAATCACAATAATTGTAAATTAAAGTATGCAGAACCCGTTATTTTGTCTGGTTCCGTAAATATGTTCTCGAGTTCTGCATTATAATTACTACTATATCTACCGTCAATTTTCTAAAAGTCCTTTTGACTGCTTCTCATTTGACATTTATTCAACAGTTGAGTATTTCTCAAAGAATTGTCCAAAAGCGCAATATCGTTGACAATCCAACAAATTATAACACTATAATTATAACAACTTCTTCAGAAATTATTATAAGAAAGTTATCGAGCTTCTTTTAATGCGCTCTCGGTGGATAAAGCGTTAATTTAAAAAAGAAATAGGAGCCACTCGGATAACGCCCCGTTGTCAGTAATTGGACCGGATATCGTGAAAAATCGATCTAGTGCACTCGAACGAAGCATTCGCACAATCAACTCCGAGATTGAATCGAGCATAGGTATTGTTAATGCGAGCGACCATCGATCTTCCGGTTTCCTTGGAGAGAACAACCGCGGTAACATCCACCGAACGGTATCATCGCTAATTAGGGTATAGAGTATAGATGAATGGAATTGTAAACGGCGAGTGTATTTAAGTTTAAGACAATTCGCGTCGGAGCGTTGCGGCGAGGTTCGGTAATCCCGGCGACAGATAAACGAGGCGCCATTGATCCTGGGTTAACAACTATCGACCGGGGCCCGTTGCAAGATTAATGAGAGCGTGCAACACGTAATGATAGAGAGGAGAAAGGCATTCGTCATTCGTGTCTGGCTGGCAGCGATACCGTTTTTCCTCCTCGCGAGAGTGCAAGGGCCGCCTCGTTCCCGAAGAAAACCGCGCGTTCGACGTCGGGCGTCGTTAATTAGGCGTGTCTGATCGTCGTATCCCCGAAACCAGCCGTTTCGCGGACTATTTTCATAGAGATGTAAATAGACGCGGGGCAACCATAAATTATACGTCGGCGGGAAACGTTCGGGAGGATTCCATTGTTTCATTCTCTTAGAACCTCGTTGCTGTTCTTGTACAGAATCGATCAGCGTCGATCAACGTGACGGACACGCATACACGGCTAGCCTAATTTATGCGTACAGCGAGATAAAAGCGACTCGAGTAAGGACCATTATCCATCTCACAAGATGAATCAGAAAAAATCAAGAACCATAATAATGCGATAAACGGGGAAAGGTGAACGACTCAGATTCGGGACAGTACAAAGAGAGAGTAATAATCATTAGGCTACTCTCTCGGCAGAATTAGCAAGCTGCCGGTTTATTGGGAACGATACGACCCTGCGGTCGTGTATTCGCGTGTCCCACCCGCGAGTCTTTCCCCGTGTAATTTCGTAGACGGTAATTGAAATTGTCGGAGCCTCCCAGCATCCGCTCGTCTCGGCTAACCTCTTCGTAACCCTTTTGCATCCGGACGATTGGTCTCGCGCAACCTTTTCCCCTTCACCGGTGTCCCACTTTCTCCTCGGACTGCTATCGAACGGCACTCGAGCTCTCGGGGAACACACACGCGTCACGGTGGAAGTTCCACGATTATCTCTCCCGTTTACCTGGCCACCTATATCACCTGGCGGCCCAGGTGGATCGCGCGGGGACCTATCCGATCAGCGTTACCGGCTCTAGGGATTCGAGAGGTGAATAGTGGGGGAAATTCTATAGTCAGTGCCATCAGCGAGGTGATGAAGCTACAGCGCAGTCTATCCCAGATAGTGTCGTCGCGATCCGTGCCTAGGGTGCGGATCCTATCGCGATCCTACCCCCATGGTTGGTGCGTTGGTGGGACAATTCTCGGAACGTGACGTCACGCGATCCCTCGGGACTTTTCGCGCGGGAACGCTGCTATCGAACTCTTCACCTCCGCGTCGAGATGATTGCGAGCCGAGTCCTCCCGACGGCGGCTGCGAGCGGATCTCCCGATAAAAACAAGCGCGTCGCGTCGCGTCGCGTCGGCGCCGGCCTCCGTTCGATTTTCTTGACAGATTCGCCGCGACACGAATCGCGACCCCCGCCATTTAATTTATAAACTCGAACGCGTGCTCGTCGAACTCCTACGGCGCGGCTCGACCCAGTTCCACCGCGATGAAATTTTATCTCGCTCGGGCGCGATCGATTTACGGGCGTTCGCGATAGAAGCCGCGACAGCCTCTCTGCATTATGTAACGCTTTTGGATATCGGTACCCGGTATCGGACCTTCCATCAAACTTGGCGAGCGACGCGACCGACTGTTACAGGATGTTACCCTCGTTACGTGCTCCTTATCGTTCCGTGCCCCTCCACCCTCACTAGCATCGTCCGCTTAAAAGCTGCCTGGCGAAGCTGATCGACCGGAACTCGAATCGGTAATCAAAGGTAATCTGCGAGCACACTCGGCTGCAACCGCGTCTTCGCCGTAGGCAGGGTTACCACTCACAGCTCTGACACTACACGCAACACTGACTCGCCTCGAGGGGTGGTTCAGATATGGCTCCCACGTGTTTCAATGAAAACTACGTACAGTGGCGTGCAAAAGTTCCCGGCCAGATGGTTTTTCCTATTTTTCTTAAAAGAAAATAGCGTTAAGAAATTTTTATTAGAATCATAAATAAGGGCGTATTACATGAAAGGATATTACAAAAAATATCAACGCTAATTATTTTTCTTACTTGTTTATTTAAAGAATAAGTAAACTTGCGTGTTCAAAAGTTCCCGGCCAGTATGTTTAACGAAAAAATTATGCTTGTTTTTCATTTTGTACCAATTTCGCAGTAGATTATTTAATATGTTATATGTAATTAATATTTCGTTGCCATGCCTTTTGCAGCAATAACGGCAGCACAGCGACGAGACGTAGACTCAATTAACTGAGTAATGTAGTCGTGTGGTATTTTGTTCCACTGTTCTATTAAATTTTGAAAAAATTGTCTTTTATTGGAACTTCTATGATTTTTCATTCGACGTTTCATTTCTCCCTAAAGATGCTCTATTGGATTTAAGTCCGCAGATTGAGAAGGCCAGTCTAAAACCTGTACTTTATTTGTAGACAACCACTCTTTTACGATTCTTGATGCATGTTTGCATATGGTAGCATATGAGTCTCTAAAATTTTTTTATACGTGACACCAGTCATGATACCCTCAATTTTTATAAGAGGACCGATTCCTTGAGCGGAGAAAGCTCCCCATACCATAATGCTCCCTCCACCATGTTTAACAGTTGGTGTTTGGTACCTGGGATCATTTCTTGTGCCAACTGAACGTCGTACATATTGTCTTCCATCGCTGCCGAATAGATTAAATTTAGATTCATCCGAAAAAAGAACAGCTTTCCAATTTTCAACAGTCGAGTCACAATAGTTTTTGGCAAACTATAATCGGGCTACTTTATTTTTCTTATTGATTAGTGGTTTTTTAACACTAACTCTGCCAAACAGTCCTACATCATGTAATCTTCTTGTTACCGTACATCGACTAATATTAGCAACGTTTTCCTGTTGTAGTTCTGCTGCAATATTGCTAGCTGTCTTCTTTGGATCCGCAATTGATTTACGTTTCATAATTCTATCAATTCTTTTAGTGGTCTTTCGGGGTCTTCCATTCCGCGGTCGATCTTTCACGTGATGCCCTGCACGATATCTGTTAATTGTATCGTTCACTGTACTTTTCCCGATAGACAATACTGAAGCAATTTCGCGAGATGACTTTCCCTTTAACGACAATTCCATCACAATTTTGCGTACTTCGACAGATGTCTTTCGAACCATGTTTACGTTTCAGCGACTGACTACCAACTGAAGACTACCAACACGTAATATTATTTGAATGTAAACACTTACTGACCTTTTACAGACTTAAATACGATCCCGGCTTAAACTGGCCGGGAACTTTTGAACACGCAAGTTTACTTATTCTTTAAATAAATATGTATGAAGAATCAGCAGTATTGATTTTCTCTATAGTATTCTTTCACGTAATATGCCCTTATATATGATTCTAATAAAAATTTCTTAACGCCTTTTTTTTGGAAGAAAAATAGCAAAAACCATCTGGCCGGGAACTTTTGCACGCCACTGTATATACGAAGCGCCTACGGTCGATCCGAAAAGTTTGCGCGCGTCTGACAAGTTTCACCCCTTGCCTTACGATTTAACTTCGAATAGCGCGTGCCATAAACCATAAGGTCGGTCACGCGTCGGGACCTTCACCGTTTTGCTGAGCGTGTACAAATCGCTGACGTCCTATGATTTGTGTATACATGTCTCTTCTACATGCTCTACAACGTCTCCGAGACGTTTTGTTTACATTTGGCACGGCCGACCCACAACGTCTCTGAACACGTCTTGTTGATGTTTGGCCCGGTCAGCACATCACGTCTCTGATACGACTTGTTTACGTTTGGCCCGGTAGACGACTTACCACGTCTCTGACACGTCATTGTAAGCTAAGGGGTTAAGATACTTGGAAGACACGACGGCTTCTGTGTCTAGTTTTCGATATGCCGACATTGGATTTAACATTGTCCTTGATATACTTGTAGTAGATCTAAACCCATCGTCACGCCCCACCAAAACTCAGTCGAAATCGCGCGGAGTCTGGTCTAGAGCACACACCCCACCCCCGCGGATTTACCACACACGCAGCACACATCGAATTGAATTCTATCATTTTTTTTTCTCAATTTTTTGTTCTTTCATCACCGTCCTGACACCTTTCTGTTTTTAACGTTCCTCCTTCTTTTTTGTTTATGTTCTGGCAGCTGACGGTATCGGTAGCGGTGTCGGCGGCGGAGTGATCGGAGGCGTCGGAGACGACGAGAGGGAGGAACGAGCGACGCCCGAGCTCGAAAGCGGTACCGGTACCCTGTGCCGCGGAGGAGGTGGTAGCTACCGGCAGTATCCGCCGGACCTATTGGCGTTTTCCGGTGGTCGAGGAGCATCCCCGACGAGCCAAGCATCCACCGCACCAGACAACACTCGTCTTCCGAGTCAGCACGCTACACCGACCACGTCCGCGTTCGGCTCGCCCTCGAACCAATACCCAGCCGCGTTCAAGACCCTGCCGCACAACCGTAGCGTGACACCGTACGGGATCGCTAGCTCGACGATCGCCCCGGTGATGCCTCGACACGGCTACGTGACGATACCCCGTCGACCGAGAGCGCCCAGTTGGAGCAGCGGACCGCCCACGTCGCCCACGGACGCTTTGGAACCTGTTTACGACAACCTCGGCGTCAGGAGCACCGCGGATGGCAGCTCGATGCTCTCGCTGAACAAGAGTCCCGAGCCGTTGTCCTCCATCAGGAACAGACCGTTGCCAGTAACGCCCGGCTCGCTCTACGGCACGATACAACGAAGCACCCCGAACATACTGACCAGCAGCCCTCTGGACAGGGCTGCACCCGAAGGCGCGGCCGAATGGCCCGCCAAACTCGCCGACGAATCCACCGATAGCAATCACGTTCTCGGACCGCAACAGTCCGGTAGCAACACCCTCGGTAGAAAAGTGCCGCCAAGGCCACCGCCGAAACCCAAGAAGAAGTCCACCAACGGACCTCTCTACGAGGACGAGGGAGAGGACGGTACCGAGGTATGATCAGCGTACCTTGGACGGCGAAGCTGAGGCCGCGAGGCCGTGGCCGTGCTGAAAAGAAGGGACGCATGACCGCAGTCACAATAAACCGGTAGTGCCTTTGAAGACGAGACGACCCGTACCCGGCCCGGCTCGGCCCGACCCGACCCGGCCCGACCGGGTCGATACTTTGGTTCGAGCGTGTAACTTCGCCCGGCGAATCTGCTGACGGACGATCGTACGGCGGGCTTCCACATCCGGTGAAACGGATCGTCACGTCGGCCGAACCGCTGACTCGCTGGAAACCAGCTGGAACTTTTCGGAACGGGACGCCTTCGCCGGTCGTTCTTTCCTCGGTCCACACCCCCTGACCCACCCAGCCCCTACCCATTTTTTCTCCCTTGTGTTTACATAATTTATTTGAGACGTTGACGCTGTGTGCCGGGACCCGTCGCGGACGACATATATACAGTGATTCACAAATCTCGTGGTGACCTCTATGACAGGGCGACACCTCTACTCTCCGAACACTCGATTCAGTGAACATCGGTGGACTCGATATATATATATATATATATCGTGACTGTCTCTCTTTGTCTTTAAATCCCGATCGTCGGATCGTCGATGAGATCGTACATCGTGTATACGTGCGCGATGATGCCACGGAGACGTTAGAGTTAAGGATAAACGGTTCTGCGGATGCGATTCGTGTAGTTTATCGTCGTGCTTGTTGCATGCCTAATGAAGAGAACATGTCGGGGTTGACGCGCCGCGGATAACAGTAACTTTTATACGATGTGCTCGTAAAGCGGTGGCGCGATCGGTCGTGTATCCTCTAAGTTTACGCCCGCCGCGTCGGTATTAGGCGGGAATCATTTTTATCGCGACACTTGCTGTTCATCGGTGTTTCATCCCCCTTCGCCGGGGAAGGGCGGAACATTATTTTTCCTTTTCACCGTGTTAGTTTTACTGTAAGATCCACTTCGTTTAATGTAATCGTGCGACACGTGGCCGCTACGCCACGCCGAACCCGTTCGTTCTGGCAACACTGTAAAATCGGGATTAAGACGCCGATGCCGATGGCTCGGCTCGCGGGTTAACGGAAACGTTAGGGTAACTATTTCTAGCGTGTTCGAAGCGCGTTCTCGCGAAGAGAGAAAACTATCCACACCCGATCGTATTCTATTCTTGACGCGTTGACTAGCGCGATGAAGTAGACTTAACGTTCCGTTCTCCGGTTCATTCGACCTTGGTGTCAAACGAACAGTATATCGAACAGACGAACGGCCAAGTTCAGAAATGACAAAGCCCAAAACGGTTCTTGACGTTTATCGCAACGCGTGGCTACTAAGAGCAGACGCGTCGAATCGACCGGAAGGAACGGACACGGGTTAAAAAGAAATTTTTATCCGTTAGGATCCGAAGCGGATACGGTTACTATGACGAATCTGATTTTCTCAGACCCTGTTTCGCCGGGTGAACCGGGCAGCGGTGGTCAACGTGTTAACGGTAATCATGCGAATTTCCTGGGCTCGCACCCGTTCTGGGATCACGTAGCCTCTCGAAGGACACGAGCTCGAATCGTGTATCGAGCGTATTTAATCGGGTGCTCCCTTTTGTCCTCCAGGGAAACGTTTGTAATATTCCCACGGGGCCGGAAACCTCGCGCGCGAAGGGGAGTCGGCCGCGTATTGTAAAAACTAAGTACAGCCGTGTGTACATACTGTGTATTATATCTAAGAAATAGTTTGTCTTCTGATCGCGCGATCCAGTCGATCTCTCGGAGAGCAACGCCAATGGTTTCGTCTGAAAAGTTTCGGTAGGACGCAGTCTGTCAACGACGAGAACCGGTGCGTTTGAAGCGACGAGAACGCCATTGTATACGTATAACAAAGTAGACGAAATCTTGTACTCGATATCTTAACGCGCGATTCGACGGTCAGCGTATACAGGACGAATCGAATTTAAACGACGATCTTCTATCCAGGCAACGAACTCATCCTCGAACATCTTTTCTAGCGTTCGGAATCCTGCCGTTCCGCGCGGTTGTTCCACCGTGTAACGCGTTCGGCGATCGGCAAGGAATATCGTTCTCTTTTCGCGTCGATCCGATTCCGGTTCGCTTCCGAAACTGCGGAATTGATCGCGCGCGAGCGACGAACTTGTTACATAGACTCTCGCCGCGTTTTATCCGGAGCTTAGCGTTGCGTTCCCACCTTTAGCGGGGATTTGGTTTTGCGGATCGATCGGCGCGCAACTTGTTGCCGGCAGAGAACAACTTAGCTCGACAACACCATTCGAATCCGCTCGACTATGCCGCGGAGGGTACAATCGAGTCCGCGAACCTTTCCCGAAACGTTCACGCTCCGATTCCCTTCGATCAGCGTCCGCGCACCGTGCAAACCCGAAAACATTTACAGGGATCGCAAACAATTTTCATACTCTAACCGATGCTTGAAAAGCTGCGGGCTCGTACCACGTGAAATAGACGCCGAGTTGAACCGTGTGCTCGTCGAGTTTCCGGTTTCATTGTTCCTCCGGTGATCTCCGGAGAGAGAGGAGCACTCTCTCTCTCTCTCTCTCTCTCTCTCTCGCGGCAGTACCAATTGATCTCCTCGACCGTGAACATGATCGAACGACGAGGCGCCTTCCCTGATCGTGAACGCACCTAACAGTATTACGAACGAGACACGAGTACGACGACGCGGAGACAATCGCGACGCAGTCGTGTAACTTCGTTCCCTCGGCCCTTTGAACAACTTTCCCTTTCAACGGGCGAAACGAATCGCGGAGAAAAGCGAGTGAAAATTTGTTAAATGGAACAGCGCCGAGTAATTGGATCCGTGGAGCAGCCGCGAGATCGACAGACAGCCTTCCGCTTCCGCTTCTCACGGAAACGAAGGATCGGGTAAAAAGGTCGTGATCTCGACGAAGAGGGATTTACGGGATCGAGGCTACACGACCGGCCGTATGTGGATCGTCGCGAATCATTTTAAGCGGCCTAGCAGAGTCGCGGCTCGTCCGGACCAATCGTCGTGCCGCGCCCTGTAAATACACGGACCCTAATTGCACGCTGATTCACGACGTTGTTTATATGTAAATGCGGCCACGTTGAAAGCAGCGCGGCACGACCGGTTGACACGGCGCCACGAGTATATTTTTGTAATTTTGTATTTTGACGGGTTCTCCGGCCACGTACAGTCACACGGCGACCGCGGCCCGGGAAGACGACCTCGCGCGTCCCTTCATCCCTCGGGATCAACGACAACCCCGGGGGATTCGACCGGATCCACGCGTGCGCGATACGACCACTAAAATATAATTGAACGGTCGTTAGACCTACACGTCGCTTCTGGATCCTCTCCTAAACTCGGCTACACGTGCACGATTCTCTCTCTCTCTCTCTCGATCGCGGTTATGCGACTCACACACGTCTCCGAGGGTTCGCCGCCCAGTGACTTCAAAGGGTTCGCGTTTTAACGAGCGATATTGGACACTCTTTTCGGGACAGAAACGACCTACAAGGTCGTTTTCAGAAATGTGTCGGGTACCCGACTGTTCGGGCGGGCTCGGGCCGACGTCGACACTCGAGCTGCCCGAAACAGTCGGACTTTCTGAGTGCACGTATGTACAGTCTTTACTCGATATATGTCCCAAATACCTAACCGATAAAGCCGCGGGGTATAACATACGAGGAGTGTAAACATAATACGGGACCAGGAGACCGCAACTAGTCCAATAAACTTCTTTATTTTTCATTATCTTTTTATGCGGCTTTCAACGACATATCACCGGAATTATATGATATTTGGTATCATTATCGTTGGAAAAATTCCACGAATGTGTTGGTGAAAGTCTAATAAAAAAATAATGAAGTATAAAGAAGTTTTGTTATTGGATTAGTAGTGGTCTCACACCGATACACCCGACCCGTGTTATGTTTACACTCCTCGACTCCTTCGCTGTTCTTTTCTACGTGTATCAGGGAGTAGTATCTTCTAGCCGATATATGTCCCTGGGTAGACCCGTGTTGTGGACATGTGTCGAGTAAATACTGTATCGGGCATTCAAACTTGCTTGGACTTTTTTAACCCTTGACCCATTCTCAACCGCAGCAGCGTCACCGTGAACTGACCCAAACCAAAGGTCAGTATTCAGTACTAATACGTCATACTTGTACGTCATCGGTTGCGAATGGATTAAGGATTTCATTCCTATTCAGCGACGTCAATTTTAAATAACAAATGGTTCGATTAATATGGGTTAACCGTTTTAAAATGTTCTATGCATGTTTGACTATATTTCAAGATAACGCAGTGTAATTTTTATGCGATCATCTTTATTATTATTTACATTGCTGCATGAATCCCGTAGCGTTACTTTTCATAACTGCCACGAAATCTCAATGGTGAATTGAACGATTGCCTTCAATTTTTACTTACATGTGAAATAAAGATTCCTTTGTCTTGTGAACTAGAATGATTGGGAACAAAAATTTGTTAACGACATGGCTTTTGTTGTAGAAGCATACGCAAAGTTGAAACTTCTCCAAGCAATAAAAAAAGACTCGTCGATATTGACACAATTGTAGTTCACAAGATAACGGGATCTCTACTTTATGTATGTGTAAAAGAAGAAAATTGATCAATTCATTATTGAAACGTCGTGGTAGCCATGAAAATGTTATAAGAATATACAAATGTACCAAGCGTGTATACAAAATTTTAAAACGCTTGACCAATAATAATCTGGCCATTTTTTATCTCATAAATTGTTTAAAATTGACGGGTGTGAATGGGATGAGCCCGTTAATTGAACTTACAAAGAGAACTTTGAAATAGCAACAACTCCCTTGATTAGTTTAATGCTGATTTTTACCTGAACTGGTAAATGAAAATCTATTTTGCTTTGCGATATTGGAAACGCGCGTACCAAGTAATTATTAGTTTAAACATGTAAAAATTATGGTGTTAAGTGGACATGGTCCACTTAAGGGTTGAGATATCATCGATTTGAACTATGTTCGTTGTGATCTTTTAAACTCTTTACTTATTTTTAATGCTTTACAATTCTTAGCTGATTTTTACTCGCTTTGTAATCCATACAAGCTCTTACACATTAGGCGATTCGATATTTTACTGAGTTTTACAGATTAATTTTGCACGGTGACCGAATGAAGTTCAACGTTCGATAAAAACTGGAAAAATGTTAAGAAGGTCACTGCCATAATATGTCTCGTTTTCTCAATTTTCATTTTAACCAATAAATTATTGTGACTTTCCCGAGCGTTTATGGATGGCGTGCATTTTTTGCATTTACTTTTCGACGATTTTTTTGTGTTTTTCTGAGAATGTCGCAAAACTGCTCCAAACTCTTTCGCATCGATCAACGTTTTTAAGAGAAAAATTTATGTGAGAAATCTTAACTAATCATGCTTGAAGTTTCGTTATATATTTTAGTTGTCCACGCAAGAAACTAACAAGTGATTAAACGTCTAGTTTGATCGGTTAATCATGTTGCATTCCAGGAATCTTTTTCGATCCAACCAAGTTTTCCTTTCTTTCACGCTTTATGTCAAAAGGGTACATTTCATACACCGCTATGAATCACTATGGATGACCGCTATGGATCATTCTAAAAATATACTAAAACTATGCGTTGTTTCACATTTTCAACCCTTTATGTCGTGACGTTATTACAGTACGTCATCTTAAGCACTGCATATATTAAAACGCTACTACGATCCAAACATACTTATTTCTTTGAACTAATTTCCTTTGAACAATGTAATATACCTTCTTCGAGCATGCTCGAAGTCAAGGATCCACTGAAAAGCTAAATTAGGCTATGCTCTAAAATTTGCACCACATTCACCGAAACTAAGCAGTGCCGTGCTATGTATATGAAAATTTTGGAATCCTACTGCATAAATCGTCAGTTCGATACAAAACCTGAGTTCGAGAACAGAAGAGAATGAACTATCCCATGTTTTACTATTCCCTTTTTTTTTTAATTAGTCGTTCTTATAGACCCTTGCTTCAACATCTCACACGAGTATTTCATGCATTTGAAATTGTTCTCGGTCGTACATTGGCAAGCTAGAATTGAAATAAAAATAAATGATGGATAAGAAATGAACAAGGGTTTCGAAGGAGTTTCGCCTGCATTTTCATTGAGAAAACAAACAGAGGAAAATCAATTTAAGCTGTTAAATAATTTCGAGAAGTTAAATAAAGGAGAATTTTCGTCGCACAGACCATCAGTGGTTTAACACTAGAACTACCGAGCCCTAAACTTAGACTTAGACTTATCCCTTTATAATAACAGCAAGATTGCCGTTATGCACTCCAAAGAAGAGATATATTTAAAAATTTCTGGTGAAAACGTTTTCATAGTTTCAGTAATCGTGAAAGAAGAAATGATCCACCAGATTCATTTTGACTGGTTCGGTAGTTCTAGTGTTAAGACATAAAGGGTTGACAAGTATGATATTTTGCACGTTCTCTCATTTTCTCCGCGGCCGTATATCCGGGAGAAGTCCAAGAAAATTGTTGACGTTCGCGTTCCTTTCCCGAAATGATTTCAAACGAGCGGCAGGGTCAACGTCGACGGAAATAATGGTCCGTACGGGCGCCCCGAAATATTTAGCATTCCGGTACCTTTCCGTTTTCGCCCCGGAGCGGAGGTGTGACACGTCGGCCATCCTAAATCAGAATTTTCCCCATTTGCGCTCCGCGAAGAGAAAAGAGGTGGGATCTTTCCCTCGCGGGGCTCGTTTTCGCGCGAACACAAACCTCCCCTCCTCCCCTCGCCCCTTCCGTTGGCTTTTCCTCGCCGTCACATGCTCCTACTTAATGACACCGGGACAAGTATACGGTGGAAATGGAACACGTACAAGCCCGCAATTACAGCGGATGTCAACTCACGGTGCTCTATGCGCTATTAGCCGACTCCTGTTTACCGGGGGGAGGGGGAGCTGCCGGTCGTCAGCGCAATTATTATCGCAAAATACTTTCTGCTACAGTAGACTGCTGGTGAAATAAATATCCTTCCCTTGAGAAGCTCGAAAGAGTTCCGGAAGTAAGCGTTTCAAACTGTTTTACAACATGGCGCCTAAATCGTAGTACAACCGGACACCGGATCATTCTACATGAAAAAATAAGCGAAAATTATGTGGTAGAACATTTTCTCATCCGAAGCTTCGTTTTCGAGAAAATCGAGGTTCGAACCCGACGACCGATCTTCAAACTCGATTTTCTCGAAAGCGAGACGTCAAACGAAAAAATTTCATTCCTTTTTGCGATTTATTTTTACAGAATCACCCCTGCTCGGTTCTACTACGATCACTATAATTCAGTTTC
Organism: Halictus quadricinctus; assembly: GCA_028454245.1. Classification (NCBI taxonomy): domain Eukaryota; kingdom Metazoa; phylum Arthropoda; class Insecta; order Hymenoptera; family Halictidae; genus Halictus; species Halictus quadricinctus. The sequence goes on along the minus strand of CM052115.1, from coordinate 10,959,349 downwards.
GAGGCGCTTCGTCTGCCGAAAAATTCAGATCTTTCGGATTAGGCAAACATGTTTAAAAATCCGAGAAGAATGCATGTTTCTCGTGGAAGCTTTAGGGGCACCAGTTTTACAAACATTCGGTGGTGAGACATGGTCGAGAGGGATGACCTAAATTTTTAATAAAATAAAATACCCGTGCTATCGGGTAGAATGTTCTTAATTTTTTATTGACCGGAGCAGGAGAAATAGCGATTTGAAACTTGTCACATAGAATTTTCTTCGCTCAATTTGGTTTGGTTTCACTGTCTTGCCCGGCTGTGCCCTTCGGGCGTTTCGTAACAGTTATTCAGAATCAAAGTTTTTCGTAACTGTCTCGAGGGCTCGCGATCGATGTCATAACAGTTTTGAAGCTCTGCCCGAGGTCCCGGCAGACGCTCGGCAGATCGCTCGCGATCGATAGGCGACCCGCGATACTTGGGAGCTTCTCCCCGTTTACCATTTCGCTTCTCTAATGACTCTGCGTATCTACCTGCCGGGTACATATCCGCTTGATGTCGTTACGACGGAAGTCAAACGGGGATCAGAGCTCAAACGGGACCGCGGGGGGGAGACGTGTGTAATTGCGAATGCTGCGGCGTTCGTATCGGACACGTTTCACTTAGTATTTTTAATGAGTCGCCTGCCCGCGCGACGAGATCCCTCGCTCGGAATAGAATTTATGCGGAACCATCGCGATCCGCAGATAAAAGACGCCCCGTTGTCGACCACTAGAACGCGTTTATCGATTTTGGAGTTATGGAAGCTGATCAAGTTTCGGAACCGGGGAGCAAACAGCTTAGCACATATTGATCCGCCGTGGTTGCAAAATTTATTCATGCCGTGATTAAAAGTTATTTCTTAGCCGAGGCAGGCTGAATTAGCCTTTTGCACCTTGTTGGCAGGTGCTGTAGCAATATTCATTACTCCGCAAGTTTTCGTATTAATAATGATATTGATAATAATGTATACATGTCAGGTTCGTGCATACGAAATGTCCGATTTCTTCGCCGGATGGTCTAGTGAACAGGAAAATTAGATAACATGACTGTTAACTGAAATGCTTTCAGAGTGAAA
>CM052115.1:10917710-10958157 GCA_028454245.1 Halictus quadricinctus | reverse complement strand
GACAAATTGTTTGACAACGCTGTCGCCAATGAGTTATTTTTCCACTCATATAAAACGAATACACGTATCGATTGATGCGGAAATAAAATTTATTTAAAAGTGAAATTAAATATCCCAATGCAAAACTGAAGATCGAGCCTTCAGGATCAGCTTCGCACCTTAAAACGACGTACACTAAACTTGAAGATTACTAAAGTATTTCTTGATCGAGACGCTTCAAAACATTTACATTCTAAAATCGGACATTTCGCTGGTACCAACCGAATACAGTGATTTCTCCATATATGTCTCCAAGACCTGGATGATAATTGTCGCAGACTTATCCCCACTACCGCGAGGTATACTCCACGAGTGGCTAAACGTAACTCGTGTCTCCTGGACGATATATGTCGCTGGCAGGGCCCGTGTTGTTGACATATATCGAGAATTCACCGAGCAAAGAACCCGATCAAGCTTGACCTAAATCCACTTGATAATCTCGAGGGATCGTGTCTGTCGGAAAGAAAAGCCTAAGAGATTTTTTTCACCGTAATCGTTCGATTTCGAAACGCAGTCACGATCCATATTACTCCGTCTTTTCTTGCTTCATCGGTTCGGGTCGCTATAGTAATGGAGTAATAATTGTTTTTGCTCGAGTGCTCGAAACCCCGTTCCGACCGACAGTCCTGGGGAACATCCCCGATCCCTGACACTGAGATATTGGCGTGAAGTTCTTGACTGCACCGGCGAGCGTGCAGATGAAAGTACCGTCCGATACACCGATCCAACCACAGCCATCTGGACGTTATGCGCGCATAATTAATCTAATTTCCAACGTGATATACCACCGAACATGGCGTTCCTCGAGCCATACCAGTTCACCGTTAACGTCCTTCTGCTCGGGACGTTTTTTGCCCGCGACGATACCGCAACGTCGATCGACATCTTCGACGACGGAAGCAACGTTGTCCGGGTCACGTCGAACACATTCCAGACGGATCGTAATCTCCGTGTTCTTTCCGTTTCAAACGTATTCGTCTAAGACACTCGCAAACGGGCTCCGTTCGGGCCGAGGTTCTCCGTGATTAACCGATTCATTCCCGAGAATGGGAAATCATGGCGGCGCACGGGATTAAGGCACCGGTCGTGTCTTTAACATTTATACATTAGAGCGCGGGAGCTTGAATTTTGCAAGTACTAATTTCAGAGGATCGACCGTGCGCCGCCCGAGCATGTTCATTTAGATAGAGCCAACCGGCATTAGTTCAAAAAGGTCGTCGTTCCTTCGCGTACCCGGAGCTCGTGGCAACGTTTCTTCGTAAGCATTCAAGTCCGTAGGCTGCTCCTCGAAGACTGACATTTCTTTTTCGTGTTACTCAGAAAGTACAATCGGTCCGAAGGAATTGCGTTCGTCAACTGTTGTCCGAAAGTCGATTCTCCCGAAGAGCCACCGGGGGATCTTTCCTAAATTGATTCCGCGAAGACGGTCGAGCGTCGCGTCGTCGTGTTACGAACAACGGAGAGCAGTGATCGTTTCGCGAGCCTAATCGATCGAGTTAACTCTCCTCGCGGTCCGGGACCGTTGGGGCGATCTCGCGCGCTCAGGACAAAGTGAATTAGCTGCTCAAGGCCACCGAGGCATCCTCCTACCCCGTCATACCGCTTGGCTGGTTCGTCGCGGGAAACTAGACGCGGTGAATAATCAGGGTACTGTGATTCGGCCTAAGTGTCGCGGCGAAGTTTAGGGGTTGGTTGGTTTCTCGGCTGGTTAATTGAATTGCCTGAGGTTTATACAGGGTAGAAATAAACGGTACATTCGAATGATTAAATCCGAACCGGGGGGGGGGGGGGGGGAGTTCAACTTTCGGCAAACGTGACATTTTCGTTTGGTGCAGTTTCTCCGGCCGCTGTTCTTGTTTTCGGAACTTGTCCGAACAAGGTTGTTCTTTTCATTGCTTCCACGGGAAATTGGTGCTCGAAACTACCGATAATCGTTAATTTCTGTCGCGCAACGTCCAACCGCAGAGAGTTATTTCCGGGGTTTCTCGTAACAACGACGCGACGGTTCTTCGGACGGCAAGTAGAGTGCTTACTCGTATGATCGCTCGAGTCGTGTCCTAATCGTCGTCGAAAACTGCCTAATTCATTCCATTGCCAGATCCACGATGCGGACACAAAAGTGTATACTAGTGTGTATATTGTAACAGTACCGTGCAGAAACGCGAGACGTGTTCCTGACGACGAGCTGTTTTAGGCGAAGAATAAAAATAAAAAATGGAGATGAAAAAGAAACGAAACGGACGGTTTGGACGTGTGTTTTCTGTGGATCAGGCCACGTCCATGTTTCTATCGTACTTCGATGAATGTGTGTAGACATTTACGGGGCTGAAGTCATGAATAAGTGACGTTCCATTACCATATTTTCGTATCTCGTACAGCTCTTCGTTGTACAGGATGAGAACGCTTTTTTCCGAGTGTTTTTATCGTGAATAGGGATTATTATAAATGTAAAGGAACTATGTTTGCGTGTCACCGATATAAACGTTAAGGGAACCTCTTTAGGGTATGTAGTGTTCGGACACTTTCTTTTTATTAGATCCTAGATGAACATAGAAACGTTAAGGATGGAATAATCGACGTAAACAACATTCTGCGAACGTTGATCGCGATTAATTTTGATCTTTGATACTTTTTATTATTAATACGTAACGCCCGTTGTATTATTGATAATTCGTGTTCTCATGCTATCATTATGATTATTGCTTTCGATTACTATTTACTATTCCTATCGACGAATTCGGTTCAGTGCCCGTGTTTACGTTATCTCATTATCATTGTCATTATCATTGCGATCGTTGTAGCCACGATTATTTTTCTACGAGAATTTTTACCATGTAACACAACGGCGCGCCGCACGCGCAACCGAATTTAGTTCCGTTTCGGTGTAACGTTCTCGGCCGACTATAATTTATAATGCCATGTCAATGTACTATCACTGTAAATATTATACATATTTTATAAATGAAATATTTAGCGTGACTGTAACGTTAAGAGAATGTACTGAAAGCACCACTCTGTACACTCCACTACGATGGTTAAATTTTAATAAATATTTCCCAACCCCATTCCGGCGACGTTCATTCAAATCCTGCCTTAGAACTATACCGCGCGAGTCTTTATGCGTTTACAGCACATCGAAATCCTGTATCACACATACACAAATGACAAATGTATTTGTTCAGATTTCAAAATTCATTTTACCACGTTTTTATTAACTTGCTTTCTTGTCTGTCTGTTTGTACAAATTTTGCAATTGATTTTAAACTAACTGAGCTAGATACTTGAAACTTTAAACATAAATTTTGAATATACCACGTTTTCAAGACGTACTGAAAAGTATAAAATAATTTTTCCTAGCCCCATACAGATAGTCCTGAAAATTTGTGATTGCGAATTTTGAATAGCTATGAAAATACCAGTAAGATTCAAAACGAAAAACATGGGTCGCAAGATAATAGTAAGGAGTACATATAGAGAGTACAAAAATTTTCAGGACTATATTTTTAGTCTTAAAACCGTGGAATATTAAAAAATTTTCTTCATTCAAATAATTTCTAAATACAGAAGGTTTGTAGCTGCAGCAAATATCATACATTTTAACTACCGAGTTTTGTACTATCAAATGAATCGCTTCGATGTGATTTAGTAAAGAAAAGAAAATTTTTCTTAGCCTGCTTAATAGTTAACGGAGCAAGGAAGAAACATTGTCCGGTGATTGTCAGGTTTCTTTTTTATTGAGAAAATAGCGATAACATCATCGGCCTCGGAGTCTTCCAATACACTTATCATAAATATTGTCAATTATTTGGTTCCGACGGGTTTCAATACTTTGTCCTCTTTGGTCAGTTTCTTCAGCTTGGCCAGAGCGCTCTCGCCGTATTTGGCTAACAACTCTTGGACGAAATCGTCCTTCAATTTCTTCAGGCATCTGGAAAAAAAGTGAATGTAATTACATCCGTTTCATTTAATCCGGTATGGCAAAGTTCCACGACATTCTATGTATACAGCGTGTTCCGTAATCGTCGTAGCCTCTCAGGAATATCCACCGGTTTTAATAATAAAAACTGGGTAGAGCCGTTTAAGGGTAAGCAATTGTTCGCTGTGATTGGATTTTTTCAATGGACAGTAACCTGTGTGGTTAGCGAACGATCATGTTTTTCATACGTTACCTCCTATAAATGGAGTCGGTCCTGAACTTGCCGATGTCCAGACTAGGTGCATGGGGTCGATGGATAATGAACGTATCCGGCAAGACGATGTACCTATATAAATCTTTCATTTATGGCATTCGCGCTACATCGGTCGATGATGATTAACATTATTTAAACGTGTCGGCCGTGAAGGATCTCTTACTTGTAATCTAGTATCGTCAAATGCGTCACGTAGGAAACCTTGTTCCATCCGAAACCGACGAACCTGGTGTCGTATCTAGGGGCTAATCTCGAGACCACGATGTACGGCTCAAAATCTGGTTCCCAGGAGACCTACGATCACATTAACTTAATCGTTTGCAGCTTAGGGAGGCGATCCAAGCCGGTTTACGCGACGTACTTCGTACGGTTCCATCGTGTTCCGCCAGTAACTATAATTAGTCGCGGCGTGGCCTTGCGTCCACACGTGGTACCGGAAGGTGTACAGAACTCCCCGCTTCAAGAACTTCAACAGCTCGTCCTTGTCCGCGGGAAATGTGAACCTATAAAATATACGAGCCGCTGACTCAGTCCTGACTTCGTAATGTGCTCTTCAAAATTTCCTGGGGATGTGCCCGAAATTTCGGGTTCGGGAGAAAATATCAGGTCTCGCAAAACACGTGGTAATTTCTGAGAAAAGTTTTCTTAATCGAGAATTATGATTTTAAAAAGAATCAGCCTCTATATGTTTTTCTTTCTGTAAGCAGCACTTTGGAAGCAAACTTCTAATACTTAAAAAGAGAATTGAATAAACAGTGATGCCGAGGTTTAGGCAATTGTTTAACAACACTTTTAAAATTTAAGCACACTCTCATTGTACTCGGCGCAACATGTCAGTGGAATGAATCACTAGAAGCTGAGTGGCTAGGCACTGCTTTTAAAAGATCATCATGGACTCGGGCACAGTCATCCGAGAATTCATTTTTCCACAGGCCTATCATTATTGGATTTTCGTCGAAATACTGCACCATAAAGTACTATGATCTTGTGTGAATTTCGATTACTCTATCTCCGGGTTCCGACACGAATTGAACAAATTGGTCTATTATGATAAAGTATGATAAAAATGGACATGTATGTAGACTGCGGATTTTATGCATTTATGACAAAAATAAATAGGCGAAATTCAAAACAGTAAAAAGATTAAAAGAGTTTAACAATGTCGGTACACTATTCTTAACATATAAAAATGATTAATGAACAGAATAAATTTTCGCTTAGTTCCTATAAATTGCAATTGATGTATAAAAATTTTATTTTGCATAAAGATCCGCAGTCTAATTACATGTTATCTATTACTGTTAGTATCGTCGTTGACTATCAAGAAGCTAGAATAAAATATTACTTTGTTTTCGATTATAGTAGTCTCGAGTCTTCTAAACCATTTTAAAACGACCTTATATTGTATGGAAAATTTTGTTCACGGACAGTAAAAATTTCAGTGAGCTGCAAAAATAGACAGGCAATTTCTCTTGAAACTAGTTGTACTATCCGAAATCTGATTCGACATAAACAATAATAATAAGTTAACTGTCATTAGTAATGACATTTGGTCACTACTTTGAAATGTATATTAATTACAAAAACTGAAGGTTGTATAAAATTAAACGAACAAAAATTGGCTGTAAAATTTGAATGCTATGGCATTCACGTCCGCGAACGTGTTAATAAAATTAGCTTTTCATCGTTAACGTGTCAGGAACTTGTTGAAGCCTTGGTGTTTATCAAGATACAATCGCTAGGAAACGAACGGCAAAAAGTATCACGGCCGTAAAATCCAATCTTGATCGCGCAATAAAAGTGTCTTCCACAATTACACCGGGAACAATGGGCGCCTTAATGGGTTCAAACAACCGTTTGTTCCTCGCAACCGAGCACAATCGGCAGTCGATGCCCACTAGAGACATCTCGTGCATTCACGCGAGTATGCATCGCATCAGATCAGCGGGGGTGTGCACATTGTGCAGCAGACAACGGGGCTCTGTATGCGTTTACAAGTCGCTCGAGCGGAAATACCTGTAACGTTCGGTCTCGAATGCCGGCACGATCAGCGCTACTTTGTCCGACTCGGTGATATTTAATTTAGCGATGTAATTCATGAGGCTCTCGTGTAGGCCGTGCTGCGGCAGGAAATCAACGTCCAGTTGAAAAATGAATGGCGTCGATACGTAGGACATCGCAATATTTCTCAGGTAATTGATCGGGTAGAGGTCCTGGGGGGTAGAAGACGGTTCGTGTAATTGAATGTGCATGCTCGGGCTAAGTAAGATCATTCCTTCTCGTCGATGACGCTTTATTAATACGGCAGACGCTGGATATCCGGCGACCCGCCGTCCGGACCTCCGCGGATGCTACGGAGTACACGCACCCCATCTTTGTACACCACGTGGTACGCGATGTTCCTCCTCTTGCGCAACTCGACGGACCCCCTCACGAACTCCAGGAAGTTCTGTACCTCGGCGTCGGTGAGGTACAGCGCCACGCTTATGGTTCCCGGCCAGTGTTTCGACAGCTCTTCCAGCAACGGTATTCTTTCGACGCTGCACTGGGTTACCAGAGCAACGTCCGCCGGCGCGTACACGTTGTACTCGTACTCGAGGAGGAAAGGATGACTGCGGTACAGCATGGTCGCGCCTCTGGTGAAATCCTGGCACGGGCTCGACTCGTTGTACTGGAAATTAGAAATTGCTTTCTTGCCTTTCGTGTTCTCGTTACTCTGCGAGATTAGCCGCGGTAACAACGAACGATTGTCGTCTGCCGGATCGAGATTGCTCGTCTCGATCGTCGCCGAGCTGTACTCTAAACGCTGCGACAAACGATCAGAGCGGCGATCACAACGAATCCTCCGAATAGAATGTATAGTTTTACAGCGGAACCGTTCACGTTGAAGATGACCAACAACGTGGCCGCTCTGATCGACGCTCTTAGCTCCTGTCGCAGCTCCAACGTGTTCGGACCGTAAGACTTACTTGGGACGCGGTCTCGTCGTGTTTATCGCAACCGAACAAACGTCTACGAAGCAGATTCCCGTCCATCTCTAGGAAGACCCTGTGCAACTTGCGGAACTCGTTGACGTGTTTATTATACACGTTCTGCTTTCGAGGTGAATTCCAATGCACAATCTAAAAGCAGCCCAGTGATGGAAAGCGGATCCCGTTTCGGGGTACTGTAAATGTCGGGTCGCCCAATAAGTTCTGCGTCTAACGTGGACAGCAAAGTCACTCCGGATCTACTAAATTCAGCGTCGATGACGCCTGAAGACCATTTGTCGCGCTTTCGACTGAGTCTCGACAGTGCTCCGCAGGGCAAATTAAAATGTACTTCCATGAAAAGGGTTATTCCCGAGGTCATTCGAAGTAACTTTTTTGTTAAGGAGTTATGAACGAGAAGCACGGACCAATCAGAGCGCCAACGTAAGCATCTCAACTTCTACGGTGAGTTTAAACGAAATAAAGAGTATTCCATTTTTTAATAAATAAACAATGCTACGTTCGCCGAATGTTCAGCCGAATACATAATTTTGACATACGGTAAGCATGTAAGTGAGTAAGATACGGAGTGTGAATAATTAATTTAAAATGAATACCATTCAAACAGAGTGGATAGTGAAAAATGTTGATTGAAATGAATGAATTATTGGACGACCCAACGCTAGTGGAGAGCGACGCCGTACACTTATCTGACTAGTGTCGCGGTAACAGAGATCGCTGATCGTGTGATCGCTCAACTGCACGTTCCAGGTGCACTCTATTTTGTGTATAATGGAGGGATGCTCTTTGATAACAGCATTTATTACGTCTTGATCGGCTAAACTAGTTTCCGGTATACGGTCGAGCACACGCTTGGTAACTGTTTCCCAGAGGATCATAAATTTTCTGTTACGGAGTTGCTGCAACTGCATTAACATCACGCCGGTGTTGAACCCTTTGCCAAGGGCCGGCCATGGCCGTTGACCGTAAGACAGTGCCTTTATGTACCAATGACTCTGATTCTCCGTTAAACCTAGCGCCTGATCGTTCGTGAACTTCTCGAACACCCGCCAAAGCAAACTAACGTCGTTTAGGACGGTCACGTCCGTGTCGAATACCAACACCTTGTCCTCCCGCATCGCGTCCGGCAGGATCAACTTCAGGAGACCGTACACGCCGGAGTAATGCTTGTTCGGTATCCAGGAGACCTTTGGCACCCATCGCTCGGCCTTGTAGTACGTCAGGTTCACTGGAACGAGTCCGAAAAAGAAAAAAAAAATAGCCGACCCCGACCCATAGACTCACCGACGTTATTAGCTCTCGTCCGTTCCTTCGGCAACCCGATACGCTCGAAAATTGCTTAATTGGTGTAATTTAGTTCACTCGGTTAATTGTCGGAACAGGGTCACCGCGAGCTAAATGTTTTCCAGCCGTTGCTCTGCCTCTGAACGAGCAATGCAACGGGGACAATGTAATTCAAGCATTCGGGATCGATGAAAGAAGAATCGGATCGATTGACGTTAAGGAACGGAGGAGAATAATAACGACGGGCGACTCCTTTACTAACCATGAGGCAGGTCCCACGTTCGGAACAGGGTCGACAAAGTTCTCTTCGCAATCTCGTCGACTAGCAAATGAAAGTGCAAGGGTTTAGTACGGTAGAATAAAACGGATTTTACTACTGTCACAAGAGCGAACGTCGAGTTGTAGCCGGCGCAGACCATCGCGATGTGTATGGTCTCGCATTTTCCCTTGAAAAAGAAATTACTGTTGTCCAGCGGTCGTCCGTGTTCTCGATTCAACGACGCACAGTGATCTCTTTTTCCGAAAAGCTGCCGACTTAAGGGCCCGGGATAGTCAGAGAAAACTCATCCAATGGCAAAAAAATGCTCGGATTCGCTTATATTACCAAATATCTGCATAATCTCGACAGCTCCTGACCAGCGCGCAGTAGATTAAACCTTCCTCTTTCGAACGAGCCCTTCACCAGCGACAAAATATTCTTATATAAGAACGAAAACTTGAAGCACGTAAAACCATTTTTTGTCGGTAATGTAGTCACTCTACCTTATCGCGAATCTACGAAGACCCTTAAATATTCAAGTTTAAAGTGCTGCAGACTACTTATCCACGCTCTCCGTGAATGATACCAAGGATGGTGTCCACCTATTCAGGTGATTAATATTTATTATTAAATTTCCGATTTGCTAATATTAAAAACTTAAGACGCGTTCAGCATAACTTTAAGTTATGACGCAACGAATAGCCAAAAGAATAAGGTGTACGCGAAGATGGCACGAAAGAGAAAGACTAGTGTGTTATTATATTTTTTACTACTATCATGGACAACATATTTACACCGCGTGACTGACCTTTAAAAGAAAATCGGGAAAATGACAGTTTTTATAATAATTTATTGCAAAAGTGGTTTGAAATTAATGTCGCCATATTAAATGTTATGTTCTAATTATATAATTCTAGGTAAATATTGGAAAATGATTAATTTTGCACCAAAATTAAGTTAAAAACAATGCTTATCAGAGTGATATTTAATTTTCCATTTTGAATGTTCGAAATCAGCAATCCATGATCGCATGAAATTTTGAAATTTGGCCAGCTTTTCGGGACCACTGTGCGACGCTGGTTCCAAGGTAAGATCTGATCGAAGCTGACCTCTTAATCGCGCGATTAAGTATCGGCCTCGGTGGATTTAGAAAGATTTTTACCTCGATTTGATTATTGTCTATGCGAAACTGTTGCAAACTAGGCTCGTCAACACGTATTTTCGTTCTTTCGTCCACGGACAACGGGCCCGATTTCCCATCGAGCTTGAAGGAACCAATCTCAGCGGAAGGCACTACAATAATATACGTTGAGAATCCTGCGAGGTCGTCGGACAGCCAATCAATGTCAAAATGTATTACCGTTCAACAATAAATACAAATAAAAAACCGCCGATGGGATCAGCACGCCCAGCAAACATCCTAGCCATGATCGAGCCATTGCAATATGGAAGACATATTTCCCGACTCGTAGAATGTTTAACGTGTGAATTCTGTCGATTAAATGTCAGTGTCTATGATTAGAAATCAGGTAATTATTTGCTAATATTCTTTATCGTGTTTTAGTACAATTATTTCGTCGAATCGTACGTTAAAACAAAAAACACAAGCTGCCATTCCCACTACAACTACCCAACACCTTTCACACCTCAATTCTCAACTTTAATAATTAATAACTAAACTGTAGATATTTATTCACCTCCCAGTTCTTTTATTCATGCATAATTTCAATTGACAGTTTATAAAAATTATAAAAGATTTCATTAAAAAATTTTGTTTCCCAATTTTTGTCATTATACAGTAAAACTTTTCATATTCAAATTAATTGAGATACATAAAACTGCGGATAAACAAATGTTCGACGCTAAACTATTGATTTTCTTCACGCCGATTTTGAAACAAAAAATTAAAGCTACAATTCTGGACCCTGTATATTATATCACTAACAAATAAGCAACTCCATTTTTCACACATTTTTTGTTATGTATCATAGTCTATTTAAAAAATGTGATTTTTTATTTAATGTAAAAAGAAGTTAGTACCAAGCGGAAAGTATGGTAATTTGGCAACAGGTAGTATTGCGTGTTTATATTATTGTTACTTTTATACACATTATCCATTATAGTAATGATTACAATAAAATATGCTGCCTTTTTAAATCTTTTTAATGGGTATCTATTGTTTCTTTTTATACTTTGGTACAAAAAGGAGGCAGCTTAAATATTTCAATTGTGTTTGTTGTAAAAGTGTTTTAACAACGAGTTTTAGTTGGCCATAAATTTCTAGCACGTTTGAAATAGTACTTGATCTTGAAATGCGTTTTATTGATTTACTCCAATTAGAGTGGAACTGCCTCCTTATATCCCTTCAATTATTAAAAATGTTATGCCTGAAGTTGTTAAGCTATAATCCCCCTATTCCCTTTACAAAGAACAAAGTATCTCCATCTTTATCATTACGGCCGCGACGATATCAGTGAATGATCTACAAACGGTAGAGTCAGAATGTTGTCACCTGACACATCTACCAAATCGATGGACACAGAACAAACAAAAGAGAGAGGTTAGTCTTCGTTTTATTTATTCATCCATTACTATTGATCCATTTAAAAAATCTGTAAAAGTTACCACACGATCATCGATCGTCAGCAAGCACATACCTCTGGTGCAGTGACTTTTTTCACCGGCTGTCATCCAATTAAATCCATTGCTCCGAATTGCTTCGTACCGGAATACTGCACGTGAATTTTCACGGTCGAATCTATCTCGAATAAAGGCAATCGTTCACGTTCCAATAGAGCGTATATTTACCTTTGGTAACGTTCGGAAATTCGCGTAATCACAGTTACCGAGGAACACAACGTCCGGACGGCACGCATCCTAAACACCCAAAGCAGGAAGTCTAACATAAATAGTTTAATCACTGGATAACGCGCTGGTAGAATTACCACTCGGTACGAGCAGCGAGACGAAATGCGTCGTATCGGTCGGTAAATCGTGATATAGTTACACATTTTCGTTTCCAGAGGGCCGTGTTCATTCAACCATGAAATACACAAAGCAATTTTCCAGAGGTGAAACTCTAGTGTCAACTTTCAGGAATCAATTTCCATTGCGCATGCGTCCGTAAGTAAGACCAACACGAATACAGTCTTAGACAAGTCCGAGTATTATTCAAGTAATTCTTCAAAACGAATATTTAAGTAGTATACTATCATAATCAGATATAAGGCCAGACATAACGTCTTATGTACTTTTATGGTCCATCATTTCGGCCCGGAATTTTGAGACTATTTACGATGTATGTCAGGCGTGGGATTTAACTGCTCGATCCGAGGATTTTTCGAAGGCTATGCTCCCTTGTCTCGGTTACGCATCTCGCTCCCCGTGACGGTCATAGTTCTCGAGCCACCTCAGGCCCCTACCACATAAACTGCGCGTGACGCATTAGAGCGACTCTGATATCGATAGATTTCCACATCATTCATGAGGTAAATACTATTGTCAATGTGTCATTTTTTGTCGGTGGCATCCTCTGTAGGCCTATTCCACTGCATCGCGTGATAATGTTCAGTATTCATAATTTCAAGACTTCTTTCTCGCCAAGCAGATCTAAATGTGTAAGAAAATCTAGTTTTCCTAAATATCAGTAAAATTTTGACAACACAATTAAACACTATTTTCCAAATTTATTTTCTCGAAATAGAATAGAATAGGCCTACAGAGGATACACCCTAATGCGCCATGCGCAGTTCCTGTGGTACGGGCCTGAGATAGCTCGAGAACTATGACCATCACGGGGAGTGAGATGCGTAACCGGGACAAGAGGACGTAGCGTTCGAAAAAGCCTCAGATCGAGCAGTTAAATTCCATGCCTGATATACTTATAGTATATGGTCTAAGGTTCTCGTGGATCTAGTTCGAACATTTATCGTTCGTCAGCGTAGAGGGCGTAAGAAATCGAGTTATTGTTAACGATGTCGGTATTTCAGATCGTAAGACACGAAACCCCATATGGTGATTGGTCTAGTCCTGTACCTCGTCTGTGCTATAATATAGCTCTAGAATAGCGGGGTGGGGGAAGGGGGGCAAACACAATTTAATTCAGAGCACATTCCGATCAGGTGCCATTCACTGAGACACGTGTATGTAGATTTTTCGTCTGGCACCTGCCAAGAGACGGACGAAGACATTGCCGCTGCACGATGACGTTCGTGCCTTTTACCAGATAAATACCTGTAACAACTTCTCATTAAAATCTTGACGTACGTGCGTGGAACTCACGGGAGGATACGAACAAGGCGGGCGAACTTTCAACGTTCGTGCCGCCTTTCTTGACACGATACACTGTAATTAGATGAGACGGGGCAGTACGTCGAGAAATATTACGTTGCATGCTTGAACATGTCCTCAGAGACTTCCCTGAACGATGTGCCAAATGTCGTATCGAGACTGCATAATTTGCGCTTAAATCAGGAGGATGGGGATGATCTCCAGTCGAATGCAAATATGAACCCTGTTGCATCAGGAGATTCGTCTCCAGAGACAGTACGAAACACCCAACCGATTGGCAATGTTACACTCTCGCGGGCCAGACGTGCCCTTAATTTTGTTTACGATGAAGATCAACCAACTTCCTCCATGGCTAGAAGTGGAGAATCTTCTTTCTCTAATGGGGATAAGTAAGTATTCATATAAGCTTTACATTATGCATCTAATTTTGAACGGATGGATTTGAAACTTTTAGAATATGCAGTTGAATGTAATTGTAATATAGTGTTGTTGATAAACTGGATTTACTAATTCTGTTGGTATTAATGCTTTAGTAGACCTCCTACGAATGCAGCAAATACATTACATTTAGAGGGAAGGCCTCAGAGTAACGTTGCCTTGGAAAACACATCGACGAACAGTCAAACTACTGTTGCATATAATTGGCAAGGTACAAAAGCTACAATGCGCGAAAGAATCGTTTTTCTGTTTAACAATGAAATATTATCCGATGTGAGCTTTATAGTAGGGAGAGGAGCTCAGAAGCAGCGCATACCAGCTCATAAACTAGTCCTATCTTCTGGAAGTGCTGTTTTCGATGCGATGTTCAATGGAACACTTGCTACAACTTCTTCAGAAATAGAAGTACCTGATGTAGAACCAGTTGCTTTTTTGGCAGTGCTTCTTTTTTTATATACTGATAAGATAGAAATAGATCCTGAGAGTGTGATGATGACATTATATACGGCTAAGAAATACGCAGTATCAGCTTTAGAGAAGCATTGTGTTGATTATTTAAAGAGTAATTTAACCAGTGATAATGCTTTCCTACTCTTAACGCAAGCTCGTTTATTCGATGAGCCTCAATTAGCTGCAGTCTGTTTGGATACTATAGACAGATTTACTACCGAAGCATTAAACGCAGATGGATTTACAGATATAGATATTGATACATTAAAGATTGTTTTGGAAAGAGACACTCTTCGTGTTAGAGAATCTAAAATATTTCAAGCAGTTTTAAGGTGCGTGAGCATGTATTTATTACTTGCCTGGTATGCATAATTTTATTTGTGTGTTGCTTTCACAGATGGTCGGAGGCGGAGTGTGTAAGACATCAACTACCACTAACTCCTGAAAATCAACGTTTCGTGTTAGGTAGTGCTTTCTCGTTGATTCGTTTTCCTTTAATGTCTAAAGAAGAATTTACTGCTGGTCCAGCACAATCTGGACTTTTGAATTATGCAGAGGTTGGTATCACAAATACACAATGTAGCACATATTTTTATAAATTGATTACTTAATGAAATGGATTTTAGGTTCTCTCCTTATTTTCATATTTTATACTGAATCCAAAACCAGTAGTTGGATTTCAAACAATGCCTCGTTGTTGTATGACTGGTAAGGAACAAACTGTCTGTAGGTTTCAACATACTAAAAGTAGATGGGGATATAATGGAACAAGCGATCGCATAAGGTATGCACATGTTACGTTTAGCAATACTTCCATAATATTCTGTAAAATTGAATCTAGTTTTTGTTTATAGATTTAGCGTTGATAGACGTATATTTCTTATTGGCTACGGAGTTTATGGTAGTATGCATGGCCCAGCAATATACGAAGTATTAATAGAGTTGATACACACCGCTTCTGGAAAAGTAATTGCTACAAATTCATCGAGTTTCAGCTGTGATGGTTCAAAATACACTTATCGCTTACTGTTCAAAGAATTAGCAGAAATTTTACCAAATACGATTTATACAGCATCAGCAACATTTAAGGTTTGTATTTTCACAATATGAATTTGTAGAGATTCCAAACATTGAATACTAACGTAGCATCGTGATCTTTTCAGGGTCCTTATTCTCATTATGGAACTAAGGGAATGAAAACTGTTATGGTGGATAGTGATACAGGAAATGGAAAAGTTAAGTTTGAATTTAGTATTGAGGCAGGTGATAATAATGGAACATCTACAGAGGAAGGGCAAATTCCTGAGCTTATATTTTACACTTAACTTACTCATGTACATAATAACGACATTCCTTTGATCAGCTTCATTGTCTTTCAAAATTTAATACATTAAATTGAATTGTACAAACAGTTTTATATGTCAGTTTCTTTGTCAATTATATATATACATATATACATATTGTATAATATTATATATTTGAATATTCTATTATTATTATTACTATTATTAAATGCAATGTTTTAAATTAAATGATCCATAAGTTTGTTGAAGAATTTGTCAACTTCTGTTTAAGCTGCAATTAAACAGATGAATGTTTTATGTAATCTGTGTTTAATTGACAGCGTCGAGCATGAAATTTGTGGATCTCAAAATGGGCCTTACTGGGACAAGAGACTGATTTACGCAACTGGTGTAAAAGCAAAATTTAAGTAAATCACTTATTTTTTTATCTATTCAGTATTTCTGAAAAATTAGGTATAACTGAATTTCTTTCTAAACTCAGAAATATTTAAATTTAATTTCACCCAGCAAGTAAATTTTAATAAGCTTAAAGGCGGTAGCTACACACTAAACAAGTTGCAAATATCATCTATAACTGAAATCGATCTATTTTTCTATTTCTTCAAACAATATGTACATGAGTGGTAACTTTTCATAAATAATGATACGATCTTCGTGTAAATTCAAGCACTATTACTATTATTTACAAAAATGTTCTGTTTTAAAGTTATTCCTGTAAAATATATAAAGCAATGCAAAATTGAACTTTGTATTCGTAATTATTGAATACTCTGCATAAAATAACATGATACAATTCGATAATTATTAAATAGCTTTTTTACAAAAATAGATGATGAAATTAGTTCATCATTCATTTTTGAAAATTTTGTGTAATATCAGTAGAAAAATTGTACACTGTGAACATTCTGAAATTAAATGAAAGTAATATGCTGTTATCATTCTATCATGTGTTATTTAATTCTGAAAAGTACAAACATATTTAGTATCACGGAAGATTCATGCATGTGTTCATATAACCAAAAATGAAATTTCCTTTCTGATATAACTAATGTTTCAAGTTTATTACTTTTTTGTTAATTATACAAACTAGTCAAACGTGATTCGTTTACATTTGCACAATAAAGAAAATCAGTACAATATTTTGCAACTACTACTTATTTGTATTTCAACTGTATTTTAACATAAAATCTTAGGCAATGTAGAGGGGTTTCAAATCACGCAGTCTGAAATACTGATATCATTAAAAATCAGTGATTTTCTAATTCTAATAAGTAAATTAATTCTGGACCATTCTAACGTAGTACTAATTACGTTATTTGGCCGCTTGGTGTAGCACTATCGCTTATACGGAAGTTAGGCATCGTGGCACGATTTGTAACCTAACCTCTGACCAGTGCCGGTGCAGGGCGGAATCAGAGTGGAAATGAACTATAGGGATAGTCCTACATAGCTGATATTCTGATCGTATACTATGAATGTATATTGTGTATGTGACGATTCCTCTCCTTATTCGCAATGAAGAATTTTACATCAATTATTTTTGTAGAAGGTAATTGTTTTTCATTTTTGCTTTATAATTATTTTGAGGTTAAGTAATAAAAAATTTAAATGAAACTTTTAATTTTATATCTCTTTGCCCTATCTATGTATATTCTGATAATGAAATTATAAAATGAGTAATAAAATTGTAAAAGTACACTCAATTTAATTTTACTTCTCTTTTGTTTACAATATACATAGTTTACTGAAATAGCAACAATTGATATACAGATTACTCTAAAGAAATATACAAACCTGTTATAGCGAAATTTTTAGGTAATCACTATTCAATACAATAAAACCTTGAAGAATTTTCAAGATATATTTTTACTTCTGCAAGTGAATACTATAGTTGTTGAATATTATAACACCAATAAAATAATTTACAAGTAGGCAGTATTATTTTATCATTGATATTGATCAGTGATATTGATACTGACAATGAGTCATTTGATGATAAAGTATTAAAAGAATGTAAAAAAACTTTAGGAAAACATACCTGTTTATAATGTAACAATTTAAAACTAAATATTTCATTAATTTCTTTTATTATTTATAATCATATAAAATATCTTTGACTGTATGTTCCTATGATTCTTCGAACTAAAGTATAACTATTTAAAAAGAATATGTACTTATTTTATAGACGTTAGGAAAAGAGAATTTAATAATTATTTAAAATTTATTAAAATATTTTGAAAAATAAGTTGTTTTATTATATGTTTAGAAACTCTTATAATAATGTTGGAATAGAACATTGAGATCTTCATTTAGTGTGATAGACTTACAAGCTACATCTATAGCTTGTGTCACAGATGGTGAACCACAACTAAAAACACCAATCTTTTTAATCTAAAATGAAAAACATTGTATAGAATTTGGTTAATATTTTATATAAAACTTAATGATACAGTGGTATTAGGAATCAGTAGAAACAGTGATTTTACTTACTTTAGGATGTAAACGTTGAACAGACATAAAAAATCTCTGAAAGTTAGGCTTTCCAAAATGGGTTGTTGCTTTCAAACCAGTAAATAGGGATTTATTTGAAATTTTTTGAAAGTGTCGTTCGCAAATGTACTGAAAAAAGTATCCTGTCATTATCTTTTAATTTTTTTATAGATTAAAAGTTTAATGAAACTATATGTATATTTATAGCTCACCAATAATATAGTTCTCAAATCAAATTTCTGGTAAAATTGTGTGATAAAAATATGAGAAGATATTGTACTATTGGTATCAGCATTTTCAATGTTTCTTATTATATCAACCATCCATTCAAATTGTTTTTGTGTTCTTGTTATCCAAAGAAAATACACCTATGTATTAATATTGAAATTAATTTCTAGAATACTGCTTTCGATATTGCATAGACAATTGAAATTACTTTTTTGCATTCCAAATTTAATTCATGATTTGACTTGTACACAATATCCTTCAAAATTGATGCAAAAGGAGTAACTCCTACTCCACTACCTATCATTATACTTAAATCATATTTATACCAATTTTGATGGCCTTCACCGTATGGACCATCTATATGAATCTATTGAAAATAAATAAATTATGAAATGATTAACAAATTAATGGAATCTAATAACTTGTTTTCAAACCATTGGTAAATGTTGATCGAATGTTATGGTAGGATCCAATCTGGTTCTAATTTTAGTAGTCCAAGATCCAGTTGCTCTAATATGTACACATAAATTTGGTTCGTGAGGTGCAGATGATAATGTGAACGGATGATATTCATTTGTTTGTAATGCAGGACATGCAATTCTAATCCACTGACCAGATTTATAATAAAAATTTTGAGGTTTCGAGAACACAATGCAAACCACACCTAAAACATACATATTTATTATGTTCTCATAATTTTTCAATTGTTAAAGAGGCAAAAGAATCCTTATTTATGCTTTATAACATTTATGTGGCAAATTATAATTTTACCTGATGGTAGTATATCTGCCTTTAATATAGGTATTTCACTGATTTTTCTTGTTGCAGTAATAATTTTATCAAAAATAAATAAAATTACTGGACCCAGAAAAAAATAATAGAAATGTGGCTCCTGTTGTGCAGTAAATATTATAATATTATTATTCTAAAACTAAATTGTATTTATAAATTAATTTTATATTAAATAAATACTTGAACTAATCTTCCTGCTCCATGTAATATTATTAAAATATAGAAAATGGGATATAAAGAATGCGTCAATGAAAACCAATTATAAAGTAATCTACGAATGTTTGGTAAAGTGCACAGGTATATGATTGCTGTTATGATAGTTAAAAGAATTCCACTTAATCCTGTTATTGTTTGAAAACACCAGTAGTGAAATTTAGGCAATTCGTTTGTACTGAAATATAAGTTTTCTATCAGTATCAATTTATATTATATCAACTAGTAAAGTTTCTTACGCATGAAAATAATTAGGGAAGAGACATGTTAAGTCGTCAGCGCTCTGAGTTGAAATATGATAAAAGTTAAATCCGTGACCAATTACATGAAGTACTGAAATTTTATTGAAAATACAAGTTAAAAAACTAATTAATATTTTATCTAAACTCTATTTAAAATATGTTATATATTTTGATTACCTGTGAAAAACAATCCCCAACAAGCAGTGTATTTATGCATTTCAATCATAGAATCAAAAGGTATGTACAGTTGTAAAATAGTATCTCTTAGAAGTGTAATTGTGTTGCTGCACATTGTAATTAAAAGCATTGAGTATGTAAACATTATTCCAGATGCTGCTCCTCTAGTTACTGCTAAACCATATCCTAGAATTTGTCTTAAACCGGAATGCTCACGTTCCACAGAATAATCTGTAATAAGTTTGTAGTAAGAAGTTCTTGTAAGAAGTTTAGAAAAATTAAAAGTATACTCACAATAAAATCTCTCCGTGAAAACACCAAGAAGAATGAACGTATATAAACATAGCCAGAATATTTGTAACTTTTTATTTGCCAAATATTTCAGTATAGGATACCAATAGTCTTGAACATACTGAACATCATCGACAATTTGTTCTATCTCATGTATAGTATTATCACTTTTATCTTGATGCATGTCTGTTTCTATATTAATATTACCACCAATTCTTCTTCGTAATTCATTTGGATCTTCATATAAACTTTCCACTGTTTTTTGTACTTCTCCCATAAACGTTGATTTAAATGTAGGTGTTCTAACATGTAATTTTTTATGTCCTCCAGTTGTATTAATATTAAATTCTAATTCCGCATAATTGAATTTACTATCGAAATCGCTAAGAATTTGATGAAAATCTTGCAAATCTATTGTTTCCTTTTCTGCTATATTTGCATGCTCCATCATTGAATATATCAAAGTTTCTAAATTATTATCAGTGACATCTGCATTAACTGTTTCCATAAGAGATCTAACAACATTATAGACAACATGTAATAAGATTCCTATCAAATATAGTATACATTTGGAGTTTATTTAAATTTTATACCTTAACATATTTTTGAAATCATTTCTTTTCAATCTTCCCGTTCCATTTATATCGTACATATCAAACATTAGTTTCACTTTGTCTTCCGCAGAACCTTTTAAAAATATAATTAACATATCCAGGAATTCTCTAAAGGATATGAAACCATTTTTATCTTTATCAATTAAATTGAATATCTGAAAATTAAACTTTATGTATGTGCTGCATAACTTTATGAGTAAACATTTCAATATAGTTACCTTCTTAATAAATTCTGAGTCTGAACTCATACTCAATGCTTCAGAAAATTCTATTAGCGTCAATTCAGTATAAATTACTTCTTTTGCTACTGTTGCATCTATTTTTAATATTTCTTCTTCTGTATGTGTAATGTGAAGTGCCTTTGACGTATAAAACACGGTATTGTTAGTATTGTTAATATTCATATAACGATTGCATGGTAATATCATACAATTTTTGGACATATTCTATTATACCTGTGAGAAAACAACACGGAAAAACTGTTCTAACTTTTTTTGTCGACTTCTTCTAGTAACAGCCTGCTTTAATAATTCTGTGGTTGTACTATTCCGAATTTCTTTTAATGAAATTGTCTTTAACTCCGTAACAAATTGATTTATAGCTTGAAGAAATAAATATTTCAAATAATCAGAGTCAAATTTTAGGACTAAATCATAATTATGTTCCACCCTGATCATAACATAATTACTATCGCTAGGAATATGCATCTGTTGAATAACAATTTTGTTTATGAAATAAACATTTTCTATTCTGTTCATTTTTAAAAATTTATCTGTATATCGTGTATACCATTATTATTGTGTACTGTATCATATCTATTGCTCGTGTGATGTGCCCTAAATAATTTTTCACTTCCAATTGCTTTTTCTCCACGTTTAAAACAATAATTACAGGCCTCAATGGCAATGTTTTCTCTTGCCATTCATTTACTAAAAATAAATGATATTGAAGATTTAAATTCAAATTGTATCCTCCGTGTTTCAAAATTTACCTGTAAGTATTGTAGTAACTTGATCATCTTTTATCAGGTGTGATTTTCCCAACTTTGTTGAATATTGAAATTGATTGTTTGATTTTAATCGTAATTGACAATAGAGTAGTGTAATGAAACCTGTTAACAAATTTTATAATATTCCTTAATTAATTCTGTCATATAAGAAATATAAGAATAAAAAATGTATTTACGTCTATATCTTACAACAGAGAATAGTAGATAATCCTATGAATGTTAAAACGAATGAAATATCGCTATTGTCGAAGTAATCATATGTTGCAGGATTTGTACATTTGTCAACTGTGTTAATAGTGATTCGTTTAGCATGATAGCAACTTCTAGGTGTATTGTCATGGTTTTTACATTTTCCTTCTTGAATGATCTTATGACGATAACAAGCTTGATGGATTTCATTTTCTGAAATAAAAGAGATTTATATTAATATTTAGAAAAAACTTATTTAACTAGGATAAAACATACCTGATGTAGGTACCCTAAACGGATTTTTTGGAATATCATTATGCTCCATATCAGTAACAGATATTAATATATCGTAAAATGAAAGACACTCCAATCTTTCAATTTCATCATGAGTGAAGAGGCTAGCATTTGTTGGTGTAAATTTTAGTATTAAAAATGTAGGATATAGATATAGAAATTTAGGATAGAATAAAATAACTTACTTATTATTTATGTTTTTATACCAAAATCTGTCTCCAGCACGTATACGCTGAAATTGATCGATTATAATAGTTTGAAATAATTCTCCAGGTCCATCAACAGTTTCCAAGATTCCTCCTACCCAGGTATCAATGTTGTCAAAGGAAAAATTATGTAGCTCCAAAAATAAACTTTTAATCTTGCCATGAAATATTAAATAATGTCATTTTTTATGGTATGGGATGTAAATTACTTAATTTCATTAAGACTAAATGCAAATATTTAGTACATACTTCTTGATTTACATTTGTGAAGTGAGATACATTATTAACTTTGTGCAGATTATATGCCATCCGAACAGTATTATAATCTGGAAGGCCATGATCACGTCCTCTTTGTATATTGAGCGCCATTAAGTCTCTTCTTGAGAATTCAAGTGGACCAAACAAGCTACCCCTTAAGTCTTCTACTATTTTATGATCTTCTTCTGCGCTTGGTTGAATAGCCATCCCCATGATCAATTTTTCTATATCAATAATTCCTTCTACCTTTGTATTATTTTCGAAAATGGAATTCTACGCAAACAAATTAAAAATTTTAAAACAATATAAATAATTGATAAACCACTATGTATATATATACCTCTGACATCCAATAATTATTACATGTTCTAATTGCTCTAGAATGTTGTTTTAATTTACAACCTCTTTTTCCATAGTCTCGTAAGAATACTCCTATTAAAAAGAATTATTTAATTACACTTATTATAATTGCGTTTTCCGAAAAAATATGTACTATTTCCATCTTGCAAAAGTTGATATTCTTTCTAATGAAAAATAACAATAGATGTTGAAGTAGGCTATGAATTATGAATCTTGACATGTTGTCATGCATAATCACTTATACTAATTTATAGTGTGTACATACAACGGTTAATTCGTTAAAGATAAATTTAATAAAAATGTTTTGAACGGTACCTGGTGGCACCAAAGTGTGACCGAATCGAAAAGCTGCAGCTTGGAAAAATTGATCTATTTGTGGATCGATGCTTGGATCGTAACCTTCCAAAAAATTATTAAAATTACATAAGACCGAAATAAAGTAAAATTAATTGATAGCTTTTGTTAACTTTAATATTTTAAATTAATTACCAGTGTACTTAGGAAATTCTTTCCCCAACCATTCAGGTAACCATTCGTTTGTAACAATGTGTTGCTGTGTTGCTATTACCCATTTACGAGCTTCATTGTAAACTTTTTCACCAGACCAGTCAGGCTGCCGAGATTTTATGTACTTTGCTATAAGATTATGCCATCTGAACCAAATTATACCAAAAGTGAGAAGGAATGGGTTTTCATTTCCTCTTGGATTTCCTAACTCTACAACATATAAATGTGTCACATCTATTTTAATAATTACATGACATATATCATTTTGAAAATGTATTCTTTACATTGCTTAAGACATAGAATATTGTCAAACACATCGTCTGTTTTTCAAAGAAAACAATATAGATTTGTAAACAAAATGAGTGTAAGAGATGCATTGAATGCAGCTCTTGACGAAGAATTAGCAAGAGATGAGAAGGTATTCATTATAGGAGAAGAAGTTGCTCAATATGATGGTGCTTATAAAGTAACAAAAGGTCTTTGGAAAAAATACGGAGATAAAAGAATGATTGATACGCCTATTACAGAGGCTGGATTTTGTGGTATAGCTATTGGAGCAGCGCTTGCTGGTTTAAAACCAATATGCGAATTTATGACATTCAATTTTTCAATGCAAGCTATAGATCGTGTTATAAATGGAGCAGCTAAAAACTTCTATATGACTGCAGGAAGATATAACGTGCCCATTGTATTTCGTGGTCCAAATGGTAACGCTAAAGGCTTAGCAGCACAACATTCTCAGTGTTTTGGGGCATGGTATATGAGTTGTCCTGGTTTGAAAGTTACATCGCCTACAACCTCTGAAGATTACAGAGGATGTTTAAAGGCTGCTGTTCGAGATCCTGATCCAGTAGTCATTTTAGAAAGTGAAGTACTCTATAATGTTACGTTTCCTGTATCAGATGAAGCGATGGACAAAGATTTTGTGATACCAATTGGTAAAGCTAAAATTGAAAAACCGGGTAAACACATTACATTAACCTCGCATGGCCAAGCTACACTGTACACCTTGCAAGCAGCTGAAATTCTAGCAGGAGAAGGCATAGAAGCAGAAGTTATCAATTTACGTTCCCTTAGACCACTAGATTGGGATACAATTTTTAAGTCAATTTCTAAAACGCATAGATTAATGACAGTCGAATTGGGGTGGCCTACGTGCGGAGTAGGTTCTGAGATAGTAGCTACTGTTATGGAAAATCCAGTATTTTTTGAGCTTGATGCCCCAGCTATTCGTTGTACAGGTATCGATGTACCTATGCCTTATGCAGAAAATATTGAATACGAATGTACACCCAAAGACCATCATATTGCAGAGTTTGCTAAGAAAGTTTGTGGTATAAATATATAAATACATTTTCTATTTTGAAAATAAAATTTTACTCACTGAAGAATCGTTCAACTTTTTCTGTACGATGTTGTGTAATATATTCGCGATGATGAATTGGGGGTGGTGGATTAGACATAGGCAACTTATCAGTATTGTATTCGGGGTATAAGTTGTCGTGAGAAGCTGCTAATAATCCGTTAGGATCAAAAGTGCCATTTGAGTACGTTCTTAAAACATTTGACCATGCTTTTGAAGTACCATAAATGAGTCCACCATCCAAAAATGGAGTTATCTCATTTAACTGTAATGTTTATACATTATTTTTAATTTATGTACATGTATGTATACAGTGAATCAATAAGGGCTTTCATTTAAAATAACTCATTATCTATTCGATTAATCAATAAAATAATATATTGTGTATATTCTAAGATATCAAGGTAATGTTAAGTTTTTTTTTTATTGGATCTACACATTTTTTCAGTGTTATATTATACTTGTGTCTTTGATTAATTGAATAAACATTTACTTTAGATGAAAGTTCTTATTGACTCACGCTTATATACCTCTAGTATCGAAAACAATTAAGCATTAAATTAAGATTCAAAACCTGTTGACGTGGATTACTAGGAGAGTGTCCAGTTCTTTTATCATAACGTGTACGTAATACTGGCATTTCATAGTGTCCAGTTTGCTTTACATAACGATGAGAGGATGGAATTTTAATGTTGAAGTATTCTGGTGGACATGCTGGTCTTTGTGCATCCAAAATTTCTTCTACAATGTGTTGTCCTGTTGATATATTTATAATAACAATTATGCTTTATAATTGCTTATACTTGATTGCTGCTTATATTTTCTCCAAAATAATGAACTGTTTAGTTCGAAATAGAGTCATCTGAACGATCTAGTACTTTGTAACATACCAAAAAATACAAGTAATGCATTTTTTCCCGTTTTCGAGACAGAGCCCATGTCACCTTTAAGTAGTCGTTCACTGAGTTCTATTGGGTCTGGTCTATTAGAGCCAGAAGGCTTGTATACACCATCCTCGTAAGCAGCTGGCCACCTTCTCAATAAAGGTGTATCAATGGCTCCTAATTCTGGTCGTCCAATATTATTGTACCATCCATCGTATCCAGGATATTCTGTTACTTTTACTTCAAAATGCTTCCCAGCACAGTTATCATTTTCTTTACAACTTCCAATGAATAACCAATCTAACAATATTTTTTGTTTCTCTTCATAATTGGTCATATTTGGCTTGTCATTACCTTCGAATGTAATATTTTCAAATAATTTCTTATTAATACTTACATTATTTTAATTAATAATACTATATTGTTATTGAACAACATACTTACAAGTTGAATCAATAATAGGAATTCTGTTATTACCACTAACATAGTTGAATACAACACAATAGTGAATAACAATTAAATAAAACAAAACATTCATAATTTTTGTCGATAACAAAGAGACTCGTTAACACACTGCGATTAAATTGTCTGTTCTAGCTATACACTCTTATAGAACAAGAGTTATGGACAGGAAAAGAACCACCTCATACATATAATATATTCACAGTATCTTCATCCTTACATGATAAGGACACACAGGAAACCAAGAGGAATGAATCATGTATTTTGGTGGTATCTCCATTCTTATTCATATAAATCTAATAAAGAAAAAATATAATTGTGTAAACTATTAAATTTTCATACTTGTTTACAGTACAATAATAATGTATAAACCACGAAAGAAGATTTTTTGGTTTGCAATAATTAGTAGAATAACAGTTTTAAGTTTACAATTTGTTTTCAATATTCTGTGCTCCGATCATTATGCAGATGCATTCAGAAGTCCTAACGATATATCTGAGAGAGTGTCATTGTACGATAATATAGTAACATTACTATTTGATGGTATCACACGATGGGATGGTCAATATTTTATACATATTACAAAATATGGTTATACTTATGAAAATATTTTAGCATTCTATCCATTATATCCCATACTAATTCGAATTATTGCTGCTTGTATTAGAAAAATATTTTTTTCATTGAATATTAATAGTTCTATAATTATTGCAGCTACATTAATTAATTTAATATGTTTTGTCAAATCTGCTATCATATTTTACGATCTCAGTAAAGTAGTGCTAAAAAACACTAATACAGCTTACAGAGCAGCAATACTTTACTGCGTTAATCCAGCTACTATATTTTTCTCTGCCATTTACTCAGAGTCTTTATTTGCTTACTTAACATATTACAGTATGTTGAAATCTATTAATCTCGATGTATATGTAGCTTTTCCAATAGGTTTATCCATTCTTACAAGATCAAATGGTATGGTTAACATTGGTTTTCCTATATATTTTCAGTTAAGAAAATTGTATAATAATTTTGTGACCAAGTATGACAAATTTTCATTTAGAACACTATGTCAATTTGTATTTAAAGTAACTACATTGAAAAGTATTTGTTTACTGTGTAACATAGTGATTATATCTACAGCTCCATTTATTTTGTTACAAGTATATAATTATATTATATTTTGCGTTCCTCGTTCAAATGGAATATTCATTCCGCAACATATTTTGAATCATAGCATAATAAACAATTTTGAACTACAAGGTAGCAGTAACATAGAATGGTGTCGCGCTATGCTTCCAGTAGCATATTCTTACGTACAAAACAAGTACTGGAATGTAGGATTTTTGAAGTACTATGCAGTTAAACAAATACCAAATTTTATTCTAGCAGTTCCAATCTTATATATTATGATTACATGTATAAAAGAATATATTGTTGAACACAGTAAATATTTTTGTACATTGGGATTTATTGAAAGAATTAATGATACTGCAGAAGTCGTTAAAGTAAAGAAATATCCAGCTGAAATGTTAGTGTTCATTGTTCATGGTTTGTTCATGACAATATTTTGTATTTTTTTCGTGCACATTCAAGTGAGTACACGTTTACTATGTTCAGCTAGTCCACTAATTTATTGGTATTGTGCTTCAACTATGAGTTGTACACCGCATTATAATGATGAGAGAGGATATGAAAGTATTGAGAATATATATTCGAAATGGAAAGTATTTTTGTTCACACAAAAAAAATATATTTTAAAGGATAAGCTTATATTAGCTTATTTCTTAGGATATGCAATTATAGGATGCTTCATGTTTTCAAATTTTTTACCGTGGACATAATTTACATGTGTCTATTTTGTGTATACATTATATTGTATAAATTTAGTAAGTTCATTATGGTGTATATTACCGATGTAAATACATGGCTATAAAAATTATTAATATTTACATAAATGTAAAATTTATATCATATATTATTTTGTAATTTAATTTAAATTTGTGTAATGCATTAACTAAGTAAGTAATAAAGTGTTTATGAATTTAAATTATATATTGGTACATAATAAACATTGCCTCTGTAAAAATATGTAATTAAACTCATGTTTTATATGAAAACATTACTTAATATGCGACTTTTTGTGTTTAAGTATTTCGATTGGTGTTAAATATAGTGTCTGTGTACAATTAGGACATTCGTATGCTTGTGTATTGGGTTTGCGTTTTACTTTGTCACATTTTTCTTCTGTATTTTTTGTGTTTTGTTTTGTACAAGATTCTTGATGTTGTAATTTTTCTATGTTAGTAAGAATTGCTTGCATATTACAATTTTGACAGTGCCACTCATTTTCTAACATCTCTATAGAAAGTTTATGACTCCATTCCGTTTCTTTTAAACTGAAAAATAAAAGTTACAATCATCTTTGTTATATGATTTATTACTTATTTCAATAAGTAGTAAATATAATAATCAATAGCTTACCAATTATACGTAATTACGTTGGACACTTGAACACCTCCTTTAATTGAATTAGGAACTGCTACAAAATCAGATTGAAAAGGATTTGGATCTATAGTTACAATATTTTCTTCTCTTCCTACATACATTGTTTTAAGATCGGCTGGTAACAATCGCTTTATTGTATAAGGAATCGTTGTATGCATGTATTCAATTAATTCCTGAGTAAGTGTATATTCGATTTCATTAAAATCTTGCTTATCTTCATTACTATTATTTAAATCTATAAAATATTTAGAATATATTGTTTAAAATATGATGTTGAGTTTTCAAACAATTAATCCTTAAACACATCCTATTTTATACCTTGCAACTGTTGATTTAATAAATAATCCCATTTATTCCGTAATTTAGTAGCTTTTAATAGTAAAGTTTGACCACTGTCAGGAACAGGAAATTCTAATGCTAACCATGAGTCACATATAATACTATAAAATAGAAAAGACATTTATATATTTAAAACATTTTTAGTTACACATTTAAATACATAGATACTTACATTGAAAATGTACTATTTGTGTGAATCTCAGTAGCAAACAAAAATAATGTCTGCGCGGCAGGCATTCTAATTGTATTCACCAAGTAAGGTTTTGTTGTTTCCAAAAGAGATCTGTGAATTATAATCAAGTATGTATTTAAAGAATTATAATAAAATTTGTATATATATGTCTCTTATTATAAACTTACAAATACGCCAATATTGTGTGTTTTGAACTGACAGGAGTTTTACTTTTGTATCCTGGTACTGATATAATATCAGTTTCTTCTAATTGTAATACTTGTGGATGATTCCCAAAGAAACTCATTGGGTGTAAGGCTATATATGGCTTTGCTTTTGTATGAAATAGTTGCTCGTTCATTGACTGCAAAATCGCGTATTACTTTCAGAAAAACGATTATTTGAAGTAAGCAAAATGATGTTACCTTACAATAATTAAACTCGTCTGCAGACGCGAATTGTGGATACAAACCACTGCATAATATTATTTTCAACATTGTCAAATCTTTGTAACTATATGCAGTGGCTGCTGTTAATAAATCTTGGACTTGACTAGGATCATTTTTCATTCGAAATTCAACATCCTTTATATCGATTCCTACATCGTCGTCATGATCATCATCTTCTAGATGTATATTAAACGATTCCAATTTTAATTGTTTTCGCTTTCTAGGTGCGCTTTGTTTATAAGTTCTTTTTAACGATTTCAAGAGTTTCAGTTCCCCGTATCTTATGGCACGATCTGCACTCGACATAGTGGAGTTTACCTCAGGAAGACTTTTCAATAAATTACAATCCTATAAAATACAAATAATTTCGTGTAGAATCAAACATTTGTCAATATGTAACTATAAAGAATTAGTAAAAAAATCAATCAATTATTAACTTGAAGTAATTCTTTAAACTGGGTTCTTAATTTTGTCATTTCATAAAATCTTTGTTCTTCTAAACCTCTTCTTCTGCACCATTTTCTACTACTACTTCCACTACCTCTGGATTCTTGGGAACTTTGTTGTTTCACTTCTAGCCATTCTTTAAATGCATTTAGTAATGTTATTGGATCACCGTGATCAGACTCCAGCGATTTCCTAGATGTCTTTAAAATTTTTAATCAATGTACATATTGAGAACAAGATTTTGCCGAATTAAAATATATGTGTAAAGTGTATTTAATTACTTCACACTCTGAGTCTCTATATGCCCTATTTGTAAATGGTGTTTGTATACTTAAAGCAGCAGCAAGTGACAATACTGGTTCTACTTGATGAAAAATTGAGCCCATTATTAACATTTTGCCTATTGTTATGTCGACAGGTAAACGCGCAAGTGTTTTGCCAATGCATGTTATCTTTTCATTGTCTGTAAGTGCACCCTGAAATAAGAAATATGCAATGTAATTAGGATGTGGTTTTGATAATGGACAAATGTGCAACCAACCTATACTAACGTGCTCTTTCAGAGACAATATAGAATTTTCTATACTTTCAGCTGGTGGTGGTTCTATAAACGGAAATTTTCTTGTATCTGGAAGTCCCATGGCTATCATTTGTAAAAGTAATGAATCTAAAGGCACACGTTGCAATTCTGGTGTTGAATATTTTTCTAAAGCCATATATTCTTCTTCCGAGTATAATCTAAATGAGAATATTTTTGTTACGAAATTATAAAGACATTCTATATTAGTTTATCAAATTTATACATACCTGTAACACACACCTGGTCCTGTTCTACCAGCTCTTCCTTTTCTTTGCTCTGCACTGGCTTTGCTGATCCAGAATTCTTTGAGTCGTTGCATTTTACATGATGGATCATAATTCATTTCCTTTACTTTCCCACTATCAGCAACAAATCTGATTCCATCTATAGTAATTGAGGTTTCTGCAATATTAGTGGATACAATACATTTTCTCACATCGTCAGGAGCAAAGTCGAATACCTTTAAAAAAGGGAATATATTTTTTTGATATTGTTGATATTATTAATATTGAGAAATGATTAAAAAATCTTACTTTGTCTTGTTCGTTAATAGATAGAGTGCTATGAAGTGGTAATACGATCCAATTGTTTTTTTTCTGACTGTATTCTTTTGCAGCATCTACAACTGCAGTAATTTCACTCATCCCACTTAGAAATATTAATAAATCACCCTTTTCATTTGCTAAAAATATACATTATTAATATGGTATAGTCAGAAATTAAGCTTTGTTCGCAAGACATCTACCTGCATATTTTTGGTCTATTAGTTGCATTATTTGTATATAAGGACTTGGATTAAACCTATCATTTTTATATCTGATATCTTCGATGCTAACTGGTCTATATATTAACTGTATTGGATATAGTCTCCCAGGAACCTGTACATTATAAATATAATATTTATTCCTATCTCTAAATATTGTTAAAGAATTATTTTTCTTTGGAACTTACTTGTATCACTCTAACATCTTCTTTTGCAAAGTAATTACTAAAGAGTTCAATATTAATTGTGGCAGACATAAGCACCACTTTCACATTATGGTTTTGATTGATAACACACTTCATAATGCCAAGAAGAAAATCTCCATGTAAATGACGTTCATGTACTTCATCCAAAACAACAACTTCA
Organism: Halictus quadricinctus; assembly: GCA_028454245.1. NCBI lineage: Eukaryota > Metazoa > Arthropoda > Insecta > Hymenoptera > Halictidae > Halictus > Halictus quadricinctus. The sequence goes on along the minus strand of CM052115.1, from coordinate 10,926,713 downwards.
TAAGGTAATGATTCAGAATCGCCAGATAACTATACATGAAAGGTATGTTAATAGATATTTCTTCTTCATATAGTATTTAATAATCAATTATTGTTTATTAAAGTTTTATTTTTACCTGTCTTAGGAGAAGACCCTCTGTTATAAAAGTAATTCTGGTATCCTGATTCCTTTGTTTTTCAAAGCGAATTTGATACCCGACATCATTACGATTCTCTGTTAATGTTTCAAATGCAACACGTTTAGCTAAAGATATACATGCTATTCTTCTGGGTTGAGTACATGCTATAAGAAGTTGGGCAATAATGGCAGTAATTAATATTTATATTGTGTAACAAGACATCCAAAATTCTAAACATAATTTTACGTACCAATTTTTTGATAATTAGCTTCATATAAATATTGTGGCACTTGTGTGGATTTACCACAGCCAGTATCACCAGCTATGATAACTACTCGCTCATTTCTTATTGCTTCAATAATCTCATTTTTATACTGACTAACTGGTAAGTTTGCTTGGGATTCTCGAAGTTTCTTTAACTTTGCAAATTTTTCTTTTTGTTTGAAGTCCAAATATAAAATGATTATATTTTGAAATTTCAATAATCTTTCTTTTGTTAAAGCTTCAGTGGGTGGAATCCATGCAAACAATTCATTGAAACTAAGACTTAATTTAAAATTAATGCAATGCAACTTGTGATACATTTCTGGTATACCGATTTTATTTGCAGTAAAATTGGGGGGTGTATCAGGAGTACTAAGTTTCTTTTGTAAAGCTTCATATTTATTAACAAATTTCCAAAAATCTTCTATATCTTGTACTACATTCAAATTTTTTGAAAATACTTTATTGCACTCATATTTGTACTTACTAAAACAAAAGGTTTCATCATTTTTTTCAGAGCTATTATAAACTTCTTGACGGAGACGTTTTTCTTTATCGATTGTATCTTTCTTATCTAAATGAATTTTGGGCGACGTTGATTCATTATAGTAATTACTTTTCCTACGTTTGTTGTGTTCATATTTATATTTAAGCTTATATTCAGACCGCGAGCTCATTTTGAAATTCAAAATGTTCCACAATGTTTCACATCATAACCTTAAAATTTGTTTAATTGGTATACATTTTTTGTATGAAACAGCATTAACATCACTATTTAATTATTTAATAAATATTTTATTGCTTATTTTGTTTCTCCATTCAAGTACACAAAAATATATAATAATTTCTCATTTTATTTTTGTTTATGCAAAAATGCTACAAAATCCATTTATTTATTTTGCAACAGCTGCTCGCCACAGCTAAATACCGAAGAGACTATGAGCATATGAGCATAGACAAGATATAGGAAGAGCCATTTCTGTGTCACATCCTACTGTACCGGTCGGAACTAATATTGTGGAAGTAATATCACAGACGAGATGTAGGAGCGTGCCAGTCACCTTATGCTATTATTATTATTATTATATATTGTTTATTTTAAAGTGGTCGCATTAACAGTAGGTCATTAGCGACCACATGGTTTATAATTGAATTGAATATAGAAGAAAAGGTTACGGTTTGTGTTCCTATATCACGTCTATGACAAGTGCCACCAAGTCGGTAAAATAGGAAACTAGTAATATTAGTAAAATAGGAATTTACATTATCAACAACCACTACAGACTATTTACTGTCGGTAACCGTTTGTGTACCAGCACTGACTAGGATACCTCGTCTGTAGTACTAGTTGAGTGTTCTTCCGTTACGAAGAATAGCACTAAATACGATCAAACATTTCTTTAAAAATTTCTGTAGGATACTTTTTGTTGGAATGTTTTGAATCTCATCAATGATCCTAATAAGTGCACTGAACATTATGCACGTTCGATCTATTCTAGTAGTGCGCCCAAGCTTCTTTATTGTGAACAAATTATATTGTTGCTTACTTATTGTTATTATATAATGAAATCCTATTGTATGAATAATCCTGTAGATTTGCGAGACAGATAATGTATAATTATTTAAATTTGTATTATGCGATTGAAAACTTTTAATAAAATTGTAAAATAGGAAATGAGAGAGTAACGTTTTATAACAATTGTATTAATATCATTTATGTACAATGTTTACATGACGATACAGAACATAAATCTGCAAGCCTGATGCATAGTTATAATACACGAGAGTTATCTAGTTCAAATCGCTTGTTATAATATTAATACGGCAATACGGTAGAGTAAAAAAAAATTTATCATAAAGGTCCTTAACGATAAACGTAAGTACGTTGTAATTTACTATAGTACATTCATAAATACTTTGAAATGGAAAAATGGCATAACATAACTATTTGTTCGTGATTGTGGCTGTGTACATTGGACAATTGCGATTTATTTAAGTACATTATTGTCGAATACTATTTTTAAATTCTGAATGAAACGATATTATTGCTTATAAGTTACATGTTACGCTAATAAAACGCAAAGGGAATAAAAATATATTTTTGTGTTAATATCTCGGTATCTTTTTTGATATGTACAAGACTGTAAATAAATCGTGACGATGGTTAAAATGGTAGAAGCTCTTTGTTCGTATCTTGTTTAGTTAATCGATATACATTTTGATACATACACATTTCTAATCATATCAAAACATGTATCTATACTTTATGTATATATTTACTTAAAACTTAAACTCGTAGAAAAGTATTTACGTGGTCGACTATACATATAAAGTAAACGTAAAACTCTTAACAAATCCGTGTATTCGACTACACAACTCGCTATTCCAATTTTCAACAGTTTCCCTTACCTCATACTCAGATTTATCAATATTTGTCATGGCTTCTAGAATAATGCAACACCCGGCACAACATTCTTTAGCTCTTCTAGTCAGTGCTTTCGAAACAAAATAAACAATTATAGCAATCATTGTTAAATAGAAGCTGAATTAATCAAATAAATTTCAGTTTATCATAACAAATTCTACGCAGATCTGTAAAATGTTACACTACAACTAATAATAAACTACAAACTCACGTTTCTCTTACGGCTATCGTAGTAGTTTAACAAATAGGCACGACTCTGCAATGTACAGGTATGAGTGTATGATAAGAACTGGCCGCGTGTAAAAACGGAAAGTGCCACCTAAGTGTTAATTACGAAATTCATCGAGACGTTCATCTGTTATTACTAGACTCCGGATGTTTATGCATTTATAAAGAAATTGGCTGGTTGAAGTATAAAACAATACAAGATTTTTAAAAATCCAAGAATATTATTATCCTGTTTTTAATGTAAAAGAAACTATCAAGCGGCATGCATTTTTCTTTAATTCCTCGTTCCCAAAATCGATACAAAACATTTTTATTTTGCATAAAGATCCGCAGTATAGTTATTACAATACAGCAGTACCGAGTGTATTCTATCTAGTACTTATGCATACTCTGACAACTAGTGTGCAGATTTTTTGCAGAATTTATTGTAGTTGCAAACATATGGGGCGTTAAAATGCACAATGATTAAAAAAGTACTTTAACCAAGGGGAATAAAGCTTCTAAACTTAATTTCACTTTAAGAAATTATTTTCATTTAGAAATCTTTTTCTTCTACTCGGAGTTGCAAGAAATACTTTTGTTACATCAACGCTGTTTCTATTTCATTGTTCATATAACGAATTTTCAAATAAAACTTCAAAATTGTTTCACGAAATTAGATTATAGAAATGTGAATTTGCATAATTATCCGTCGTTTAATGACTGAGAGATGACTTTGAACGTTTCGAATTCCTCGATCTGCCCGTACTCATCTAAGGAGATTCTACTGACTTCGTTGTGCTATAGCCGAAGGCATACTCTATACACTATTTCTTTTTTTTTTCAAAACTGTAACATTATCGTTCAATTAAAAAGTGAAGTGCAGATGAACATTTTGTCTCGTTTTATCCCGAAAGAAAAAGAACAGATAAGCGTTTTGGAATAAGTAATCTTAAACGGTCAACTTAATTCGACTCGGCTATAGCGATCGTTATTGCAACAACTTATCGTAAATCTTAACGTAAACAGGTTGAATAGAGTTTGTCAGAACCTCCTCCGTAAAATCTATCGCTAAATGGTATATAAATATGATAATAGAAAACAACCTCTATCGTGTCGACGATATATTAGTACAAATGATGCTAATATTAAAAAGGCACATTAAATCTGATCAGTAGACTGTGAATTAGTGCGCAAGTTATCATCGATTATTTATTAAAAAGCGGAATAAGGAACAGTTCGATTTTACTGGTCATCAAATTTTGAATGGCGAATCGAATGTTTAGCAACTTTTGTTACAGGCTAACGCATAAAAATCCACAGTCTAACGATCCTGGGTATGAAAGCGAACCCTGGCATTGGTAACGTTTTCATCTGGTTCAATCGGACAATCGAAATTCTCAGTCTCAATATACGCAACACTCGAGCATACCGTCTGGTATCCTCTTTCATGAATGGTACCGGATCATTGAGATCAGTGGGACGGTCACTCGACGCGACGAATTTCTCGTCGTTGCGAGGATCTTCGAGGCAGGTCCACGCCGATTTCCTCGAACCTTCCACGGACCTCACGTCTCCAGGTCGAAGAAGTCCTGGTCCCCCCTTGGCTTGCACTTCTTGCACTTCTTCTTCTTTTTCGGTTTCGGCATGACCTCGCAGCTGCAGCCGCTTCGTACCCTGATGTAGTCCAACGTCCACATCGACCCACCCTCCGTGTTTGCGGTGAACGTCAGACGTTCTCTATGGTGCCTCTTGTGCTCCCCTTTCACACCCTTCTGCAAACAATTATTAACAAACTCTGGTCAGCGGAGGGTTCCTTCGAGAATACTTAGTTTTGGTGACAATTAAACGAGATTATAGTTGACCTTCGATTCTAGAAAAGATTTAATACCTCGCGTAGCACGGTGATGTTTTCGGAAAGAAGATGACTAGCATAGAGACTCGAATGAAACTTGGTGTCCAACCAAATTGATTTGCTTAAGCTTAACCTCTTGACATACAAATTAAATGGAACTTGATGCCACCGAAGAATACCATTTAATTTCGCTCAACTGAACAGTTACGTGAAAATTGTATACTGCACAGCGTCCGCCGAAAAAAGCGCTTGACAAGTCAAACTCGTCAAAGTCTACAGTGACCCATAAAATGAATGACGAGTCAAACTCTTCATTGTATGTGAAGGGGTTAATATAAAAGTGCTTTATAAGTAACTCTACGATGGTTCCCGGTAAAACTGAAATCCAAAATACAAAACACGCGGCGGCGTCTAGACATGAGAAGCTGAGTGTCACGAACATCTAACGGTAGTGAACGATCGAAGCTAAAGTTCGTGGAAGACTCAATTTCCTTGGTAAACGCGGGATCGATGTTAACAGACGGATCGTTCCTAATCTTTCGTAGAATCTTCCGAGTGTAACGGATGTCCAGTTAACAAACCCGTCGCACACGGTCTAGGATCTCGCAAGAGAGGCCGAGGAGGAGTCGGAAGAGATAGAGCGACAGAAAGAAAGAGAAAGCTCAGATCAACTAAAAAGCTCGGTCGTCTTTGAGGATTTTTAGCTCGTACCTTCGGTCCAGAATTCTCAATGATAGCGTAAGTGTACGAGAACTTCTGCACACATCTGGACTGGTTACTGAACTTCCGGTCGATGAACCTGCACGGCTTGTCGAGGACGTCTGACCTGCAGGAGTACTCGAAGAACCTCTGAGCGTTCTGGCCATCCCGATAGAGCTGGACGTACATGTCGTCCCGATTTCGACCGCCGACCGGTTCCACCATTTCCAATACCGTAGGGCAGCAATCGACTGGAAGCCCGTCCTCGCCTCCTTCCTGTCGCAGAATCATGTTCATCTCTCGATAAGTCATCCGCTTGGTCGTGTCGTCCGAGGTCTGCGTCCTGGAAAGTTCGCCGTGGCGGAGAGAAGGGAGAGAGGCATAGATCAGACAAGAGAAATCGTTTTCAAACAACTTTTCGTTTCTTTTTTCTTTTCTTTTCTTTCGGTACAAAACAAAATCGGGGGCCCTGGCGCGCGTAGTCCCCGGCAATTCAAACAGACAGAGAAAGAGAGATGAAGAGAGAAGAGAAACGAAAAAAAAATCCCGGGAACCGGAACACGGTTCGATAGAACATTCCACTCGTGCCGGTGACTTAGCGGCTCGTGTCTAAATCGCGCGGTAGAATGCAGTTCGTGGACTAACGTAGGGGAGGGGGGACTAGAAAAGGAGATACCGCTTGTAAAACGATACTTCGGCCGATTCCGTATTCGCCGGGCGAACGTATCGCGCGAGTCATTAATAATAATTAAGACAGGCTGACACTCGCGGTAATAAATATTGAGCAGGCTTCGCCGCGACGCCGATGAGATATACGGGCTCGCTCGCCGGCACTGATTGAAAATTGAAATTCTGCAGGTCGAAATGTGTCACGCGGCTCACGATAAACTTGCTACCCGCGCGAAGGTTGAACGGTGCCGAGGTATGCGCACTAACGTCTCGATACTGCGCACCAAAGAGATGTGCACGATATATGTCGACAACTTATCCCCACTACCGCGGGATGCACCCATCGTGGGGCTCTTGCTTTTAATGATATCTTCTACGGAACTTTTATCAACGTACTCGTGACGTTTTTCGGATTAAAACGGGACCACGCGTAACATAATTCTCGGTTATCCGAACTGCTGATATCCGAGTACACGATTCGCGTTACATCAAACATTGCGCGGAATGTCAAAATTATTTTGAAAACAATGGATCGATATTGTGCACAGTCTTTGAAGGTGGACAACTTCTTTTTTTCATCGCAGTGGCAGTTAAAATTTAGGTACTAACAGGGAATTTTGGAAACTGGATCTCTACTGTTCTTTACTTTCTATTGAACTTTTAATTAGAAGCTGAAGCAGATTAAGAACTCGGTTTCTATTTTTTAAAAAGTCCCTAGTAGGAAATAACAGTCTAGCCTAAGTATGCCAAAATTTTATCCTGTGTTGCATTATCGTGAAAAACATCTTTGCCGATGGATAATAAGAATCCAGTTAATATCGTCGTCTGTTTTCTCGGATATCAATTCGAGAAACACTTATCGAAGCGAATTAGGAAACAAAGTTGGCGCGCAACTTACCAGCGAGAGATATGTCCTCTGAAAGGATGTTCCCTGGCCCTACGAGAAGAGAAAGATAATGTCAGGTTGTTGGCGGCAACAAGCCGCGGACACAGGACTGCGGTCAGCCAAACCACCTGCAGAAAACAGAAAAAATTGCGTCGAAATCAATATTGTTCTATGTTTGTTACTGTTACAAAGGTCGACACTGATTGGAGCACGCATCGGCGGAGTTTGAGAACATACAAAAAACTAAATAACTCTACAACGTCAACGTAAAGTAATAAGACGAAATAAGAATAAAAAAATAAAAAAACTAAGAAAGTAATAAGTCCTAAGACGTAATTGTTGTTGTACCTTCTGTCTTATTTCTTACTGGAAAAATGTTACTAACACCAAACAACGTTCATTTGGAAGGTAATTTTGTACACAAAATAGTTGACAAATAAATTTAGGCGGCACCGTCAATAAACGACTCCTGTAAAGTTAATCTTTTCATCAGGTGTCCTTATACTGGCGGCGTGGCATACAAAATGGCGGCGTGAACGTGAACTACGAAGTACCTAGAAGCGAAAACTGTCGAAATCGAAGCTGTCAGGAAACGGGGGGAGGGGGTAAATGAGAAACGAAATAAAATAATTGGAAACAGAACGGAGAGAAGTTTGGTGGTGCAAAATGACTGCGTTCTTTCGAGAGTCATCGAGAGGGTGGGTCGAGGACCGCGCGCGTGAGAAAGTACCGGAGGTACCGGATCAGTATTAACGTGCAATAAACCACTGTGTTAGTCACGCACCGGCCGACTGCAAACTACGTGGCGCATGGAGCACGGGGTACACGCGTTTACGGAGGTGAAAACATTAATTCGGCTTATAATTTTTATGCAAAACAGGCCTCGCGGCGGCGCGCTCGCCGCTTCGCCTCTCGCACCTCGTCGCCCATCCTCTCGTCTTCCTTGCCCTTTCTCCGCCACGCTTTCGACTTAATTGCGGAATATATCTTGTCGCGAGAAATTAGGGGTCAGATAACGCTTCTCGTCCGTCGTTATCGGGTGTTTAATTCAATTTCGTCGTCGTTACCGACGGAAAAGCCGGACAAGCCAACACCGGCGAACGCGCGTTGCCCAACGATTTTCCGTAAGTAACATTCAACATTATGTAACGGCTAATTAATGACTGGGCAGACGTGTTAATGATGCGAGAATTAATACTCTTTCGAACGAAATTACTCTTGCTGGAGTGCTAGCTTTTTAGAAGCCAGATTGCTGGGAGTATCGAAATAAATTATCTCATTTTTATTTATTTCAAATACTCTTTCATTTTATTTTAGTAATAATATATGTTATTTATTTGAAATACTTCTTAAAAGATAAAAGATTCTCTATGTCAATTCTGAGAAGTAGGAATTGCATAAGAATAGATATGTTCTTTTAATAATTTTAATCAATCTAAAATGGTGTAACGATATTCTTACATTGTTCTAATGCCTTCAGAGTTTTGCAGTTGATTTATTCATTTTCGTCACAAATGCATAAAACCCACAGTGTGGTAATAGCATTCTTAAATCCTTCTCAAGTTCTTACGGTTTTACATTAGGTCATCGCACAAATGATGAAAATTGTATTTTGGCAAGGTGATAGTCTAGTCTTGTGACCTATAGATCCTACAGACAGAAAGAAAAAAAGTGAAGGAATATTGTTGTATTTCACGTGCCAAAAATAAAGGAAATTTGCAACGCTTATGACCTGCTTGCAAGTTTATCGAATGCAGAGTGCCTACAATAATGCAGCACACTTGTGCTTCGAGGCTCGAGTGAATTTTCGTTGAGAATTGCGTCGGCCGTGTCGTGAAATTCGTTTTGCGCGAAGAGAAGGGTTAAAAGTGCGGTTCGTT
>CM052115.1:10898863-10911377 GCA_028454245.1 Halictus quadricinctus | reverse complement strand
AAAATGGTTTCACGTGCCTCAAGTTTTCGTCCTTAAATAAGAATATTCTGTCGCTGGTGAAGGGCTCATTCGAAAGAGGAAGGTTCAATCTAGTGCGCGCTGGTCGGGAGCTGCCGAGATTATGCAGATATTTGGTAATATAAGCGTTAGAATTAGGCCAAAAATTGACGATGCGCATGCCGTGGAATCCAAGCATTTTGCTGCCATTGGATGAGTTTTCTGGATGAAATCGGGAACAGCGATATTTTGTCTTGATTCTCTGCGAAATAAAGCCGAAAAACTTGAAGCACGTTTGTGGCGTCAGAATTCATAATATCGATAATACAGAGCAAAAAATGTGACAAGTTTAGTCACAGACTTAACCCTTAGCACTCGAATGGCGACTGTAAGGCGCCACTAAAAAGTGCTGTATCATTAATCAAAATATTTTTTACATTATTTAATTTCTTTGTATTCAATAAATTACTAAACATTTCAGTATTGTACAGAAGGGAAATATTCTAGGGAAATATTCTATATAAAAAATATATACAGAAGGGAAATATTCTAGGTCGGAAGAAGTTTTTCGTTTTGGAGTTAAAATGGCTTCGAGTGCAAAGGGTTAAGACCCGTCGGATCGAGACCAAGACGGGGATCTTGAGTCCGTGTCTGAAGGCTGTGAATGGAAATTATTAATTAAAAAGTCACGTAACTATCCCGGGCCCTTAACCCTGCTGTTCTTCGTGGGCCTATGTGACTCGGAAACGAATTGTCGCAGCGTCGGCGCTAACTTCAACAAACATTCTTCACCTTCAATCTTGTAACCTCAGAAAAAAAAAATTCAACGATAGCCTTTAAAAATCGTCGGCCGAAAAGAAGAAAGATAAGGTGATACAGCACTAAATTAAATTGGAGATTATCAACAGCCTCTGTACCTCTAAACGCCTCGTGTTGTATTTTTTTTGGCAGAGGGGGTGGGGGTTCATGAGTTGCGTTTTCCGAATACACAAAAAATAAAGCTTCGATCCACTTATAATTCCAAAAGCTTTCCTCGCAGTTAAAATTATCGTGGTAGCCATCAATCACAAATGTGTTTGTTCAATTACGCCTGTTTGCCTCCAATGATCATTAATCATAATAATCGATACCTCTGTAGATCTGACGGATATTTATTCGCTCGAATACCTGTGCAACTATGCACAGAGCTGCAGTTGGCTTGACTCTAATTTATCACGTCGCTGTTATGTCAACTATGTACATACGTATGTCGAATGATCCGGCACAATAGAAACACGTCAATTAGCAACACTTCGCAGCAACAACTTGAACAATGCAATTGCTACTAACATTGCGACCAGGCTATTTTGAAATCCTTTTTCATTCACCTCTGACTTCGTACAATAAATGAACTTTTTTTAAACTAGAACATATTTGCACAAGAAAATTTAAATAACAGTGCCATAAGTGTCTTGTTAGAAATTCAGAAATGTACAACACAGATATCACCGAGTGTAGTAAAAAATTATAATGATTGTGGAACGTCGTTAAAAAATTTGCATCTTGACACAAGGGTTAAGAAGCCTACAATGAAACGTAATACATAATTTAGAAAAATATACACTGTACCGTAACTGTAATAAGAATTTAGTGGTCGAGTTACGATTAAAAATGAAGCGAAAGGTTCGGTAACTGTAACAAGGGTATAAAAATCGAATCAGGGGAGATCAGGTATGCCAGGGTTACCTAAATAAAAAGCCCGAAGGCGCCACGCGGCCCGTTCGGCGCCCGCTTTCATCCTCGGCCCAGGAATTTATCGTGACGTCACAATAAGATACAGAATTTATTGACACCGGCCGAAGACGTTTCTTCTCTTTTGGTTCGACTTTTAGAATTCGGTTCGTGACGGGACACCGTATCTCCGGCCGAAAGAGCATTCAATTTGTACACCGGACCGTGAATCTACTCATTTGAATAAAAAATTTATCTAATGTTCACCGATAATGGTTGAAAGCGAACAGGACGCATGTCCCGTCGAACGAAAAACTGGCTTGAATCGTTTCTATCGCCGATACGGGAGTAATTGAAATAATCGACGGGACGTTTGTGAGCGAGACAAGCCTCGTACGCGTTCGTGTAAAAGAGGACAGGGGACACGGATCAAATAAATTTAATTGCATTTTTATGAATTGGTCGCTCCTTCCTTCAAGTTTCCAACGCGTCGACGAACGATTTAAAGACGTCGCATTTCATCCGGTGAACACGTGAAAATTTGTCCCGTTGCGCTCGTCTCTCCTAATCAGCATGAAATCAAGCCTGGAACCAGAGGGATGGCATGAGATAGTACGCGCATAAATAAATCGTCCCCGGCAATTTTGTCTGCGCCGCTTTCTCTCTTATCTCTCCGCCGAGTATCGACGATACTCCCCGCAGAAAAACTACGTTCAATCGAAACCTCCTCAAATTTACGATACTCCTGACACAGGACACGTCCGATCGTCTGAGAAGCTTGATAACAGTTCATCTCGTCGCCGAGTTATTGTCCGATACAAAAATAAATGCCCGAGTACAAGGAACCTCAAATCAATTTCTCTAAGAACGAGCAAATTACACGAAGAGGAAAACGCAGTTTACGTCGACGAGGCGATGAAATATGTACCTGTGTAAACTCCGGCGATCTTTCCATCATATTCATTCAAAGTAATCAAATTGTTCTAATCTCGCTGTATAGGAGATAACAGGGTAATGACGGCCCCTACGGCAAGAATAAAATGAAAGTGCAGATGAAATATTTATCGGAAGATACGTTTCATAAACTTAAAATATCCATTTACTCGTACAATAAAAGAAAATGATTAGTCTCATACTCGTCTAAGTAGTAAAATTGATCTTGTCTTAGTATTCATTCTTTTTTCAAAAATTGCAATCTACATATTTAGTATTAACCAACATTGTTATTGTATTCACTTGTATTATTATTGTATTCCATATTATTGTACCCACTTATATTATTCCTGTAAAGCGAAACAAACCCAGAAGGGTTTCAAATGCTTAATAAAAAAAAAAAGAATAGTAAAATTTATACAAATAAAGAGATATCTTTGACTGCCATTGCCTATACCTTGTTTGTTTTTCTTCGCAGTTAGGCTATGGTTGAGTGGGGACCACACCCTCGTGCAACGAACGGTACATTAATACGTAAATAAGAAAAATAAAAAATCTAAAACGTGTCATTTTATAATAATAATACCAACCATCATTGCTCGCTCGACTGCTATTCTCCCCTACTCGTTCGAAAATAGAAAATTGATGCAATCAAAAGGAGATGAACGGTGATTGGTAAAACAAGATACAAATTGTTAGCCGCGTCCCGTTTCTGCATATCGAAACGAACTTTCCGTGCGATCAGGATAGCACGCGTACGAGGCTAATCGGTAGCTGAGCCGCTTTTAATTACTTCCTCGAACAGCGAACAGTTCAAAACAGCTCGAGACCCGTCGGGATCGCGGTTTAACATTTTTGTATGTTAGTCTGTCGCGCGGTCTCATCGTTTCCCCCCGGATAGATTAGCATACTTATTCGCTCGTGCATCGGGTTACACCTGTTTTCTATCGGAGACAAACGCGAGTAACAAGCTCGAACGGGGAACACGCGGGAGGAGGCATGGGTAACGAGGAAGATTGCGAGCGATCCACGAACGAGCATAATCCCGGGATCGTTTTGACACGCGCAGCTGATTCACCGGTGTGTTCGAGGAACTGTTACCGAAACGCGACGAACCGGAACTCCTCGGCAATGGACCAGAGCCGAACACTTCACCGACGAGACAAGAGAGGCTGCGTATCTGGAGTAATTTACCTGTCGGATTATCGCCGTAGAATCGCGTCTCAATTACCGCACTGTCAACCATTCTGACGCCACGCCGGCCAGACGACAACTTATCGGTGAGAGCTGGCATCAGTGCACGGCGAAACGGTTATAATCGAAACACGGTTTTCCCCTTCCTGCCTTCCTTTCTTCTTCATGTTCTCTTCGACAATTCGAATCAAGGTCTACGTAACATTTTGGTCGAAATTTGGTTAACAACGTCGCAGCGTTGACCAATCTGACCAGATCAGGGGAATTGACTAGAAACGAGGGGAATACGGTTACCCTCTCTCTCTCTCTCTGCTGTTACCGAGTCAGTCACGGCGCAGGCGCAGACGCTCCGCGAATTGGGTGCGCGCATCGCGTCACGTGACCGATCAGTGGGGATGCTTCCCGCCGAAAGAAGAGGGGAATAACGTCGGGGTAGTATATAAAAATTATTTTTACACCAGAACGGAGCATCATGTTATTAATGGTATGGTAATGAAATATATTTTCATTCTGGTTTAAATAGTGGCAACAATGGAGTAATTGTAGAACCGATCGATTAATTTTGTAACGTTCAAGCCTGCTGCGCTATAGTGCAACGACTATTCGGGGCGCAACGACTTATGAATATGCACGCACGCATATACACGTCCTTACGAATGATTTATGCTTTATGCGGCACGGCTCTGGTGCGCCGTGTATACGTAACCGAGGACCGTAGACAAAATATCAACAATTAACGGAAGATACTAGGAACCCATTGTTCCACTCACGGAAAACGAGGTTGATAACTGCGAGGTCTCATGCCCGTCGACCGTATTATCGTTACGGTTCGTGATAGACAAGAGGTTCAACGAGTTATATTTATTTTTACCTTCACATTCGACTCCGTTGTGCGGATATTGTTAGAAGAATTAATATATTAATACTGTTTTAAATTGCACTTATTCGAAGTTTTGTTCTTTACTACAAAGTTTCTAGAATTTCTGTGTGTCATTGCGAAAATTAATCTAAACAAGTGCAATTTAAAACAGTATTAATATATTATGTACACTAGATTAAAATTATTAGTAACAAATAGAAATGTATGTTTAGCTCCTGTGTCTTGCAATTGACGCGCAAGCTTTTTATTTTACACAAAGATCCGGAGTCGATAAATGAGAAATCTTAACAATTTTGGTTAATACACTCGTTTTCTTGCATTTTACACATCTTCGTGCTGCATGAATGACTTGCACCTCGAAACGTTTACAGAAAGAAAGTAATATTTAAGTACTATAGACTTGAATAAGATTGTACTTCGTACAACCAAGTCCTCAAGCGATATTAATTTAGACTCCATTAATTAAACTCGATTAAAAAATGGCGAACCCGTTGGTACGTGTAAGATTGATAGTCAACGCTTCACGTAGCAGCAACCTACAAATTGAAATGTTAAACAGAAATCTGGATTTCATACTAAAAATATCCGTGGTCGAAGAAAATGGTAAAAAAAAGAGTTCATTAAGCTTCAGTGAAGCTTTCAGTTCGCGTTTCGCGTGACTCGTTTGCCAAGACAAGATTTATATGTAACGCTCCGCGTAGCAACTGTTTAAACAGACAGGTCAAATAGGAATGTAGATTTACCACTAAAAGTGTCACCGGACTAAGAAAATAATAAGCTATAAAAGTCGGACATTGGTGATCTAGATCCAAGTCGGGATCGATACCTGCATCACATTCGGGAAATCACTATTATCGAAATACGTTGCATTTGTTTCTCATGCAATTCTTAGGAATTGCAATTTTATCAAAATCGTTTTTGCACGCCACTCGGTAAACCAATTCTTTTAACTGCTCAAGAAAGATCAGATCGTTCGATCCGATTTTAAAAAAGTTATACTGTTCTAGATCCCATTCGGGATCGATACCTGCATGACATTCGGGAAATCGGTGACTATTATCGAAACGCATTTATTTCTCATGCAATTCTCAGGAATTGCGATTTTTTCAAAATCGTTTTTGCACGCCACTCGGTAAACCAATTCTTTTAACTGCTCAAGAAAGGTCAGAGGTCCGATTTTAAAAAGTTATACTGTTCTAACGGGTGTACGTATATTTATACTGCAGTCTTTTTAAGATGCGTGTTAGGTATCCCTAGTTACCTTACAATCAGTTTAGGCTATGCTTGTTGCTTTCTTCCGACTACACGTGCCGGTGTAAACTCGAAATCAGCAAAGCGTTAACTTGAAGAGAGAAATTCTAATGGCTATAACTGTTAACAAAATTCAGAACGAAATCGCAAGGTGTTAAAAAAGATCCATAAATCTGTCGATCTCCGGCTAGAACTGAAAGTCCAGTTTCAGGAGCGGTACCTGTTCCGTGAAAGGTCGGCGCGAGAGACGCGACAATTATTCATAGAGCAGGACGGTTCGCGGGCTGGCAGAAGGGGAGAAACTCGGACAATAATTAACCGGTGATCGAGCAATAAATCGGCCCAGGTTTCGACGCCGAGGGGCAGCCGGACGAGATCCAGAGGAGAGCCGGAAGAACGGCCGTGGCTGATTTAGCGTCGAGCGGAGGAAAAGCCGCGGCCGACGGCTGGAATTATGCAAGGTGACTGCGGTGTTTGTCTAACGATCGAAGGATAAATACGGCCTCCGTGACCAACTACCAATCACCTGGCCGGCGTCGTAGTAAAATTACGCGCGAGCCGAGCGCCGGCTGTCGTTTATTGGCTCGATCGTTGTTCTCCGCCGCCGAACGGATACCGACACTGCCGGCGATTGGCTGCGTTGAAAAAAATCGATTTGCTCGTACGTACCTGCTCTCGTACACGGTGCACACGTTCCGTGTGCTCTCTTTAGAAGGGCGTGCATTATGCGCACGGCGAATCTGAAAGGATTCGAAAGTAACGTCGGACGATCGAATCTGATTGACGCGGGCTGCGACCAATGCAGATTACAACTGTCGGCAAGGAAAATGTGATTTTGTTTCCACTGATCGATACATTAACCTTTCAACTGTGCACGGCGCTTATAGGCGCCCAATGAAAAGCGTCTAATGCTGCCCAAAGCAAAATAATCGTAATAAGAAACAAAGTAACTTTCAGACGGTTAGTATTCGAGATATCGTGGTAACACAATCTTTGAGAATACCGTTTCAGAGAGCGCTTTCCAAAACATTTGTCATACTTGGAAAACCCTGTGAAACTTACAAGCCCGTGTGCAACTTACAGTTGCATTGTTCTCGAGCAAGGTGCGACTTCGATGTTTAAATTCCAGCAACTAGAAATCGCAAAAGCTGACACAAACTACGAGAGACTAACTTTTATTGTAGAGAATGCACGTCGACAACGAACGGGGAATCGATCGTACCTGAAATGTTTCGCTCGAGAATCCCCACAGGTGGCGAGACTTGCGGCGATCGCGGAAGAAATGGCGAGCGTATCCTCGAAACGGGCGATTAACGTCATGTCCCCAGCGAGGACCGAGCACGGCGAGGGGTTAAACAAGGTGATTCACACGCGAAACCACGGACCGCGGAACAACGGGCTCTTGTTGTTCAGAAAACGTGACCACTAATCGCGTCAAAACACGCGTTAAGGATCATCCTGGCCGACAGCCGACAAACGTAGTGGCCAGGACGGACGAACGGAGGAACGAAACCGGACAGACAAACGTGGTGGAGAGAAACCATGTTGATGCCTGCCGGCTTTGGATCAGGTTGAGTGAGTTGTTTCGAGCTCAGCCTTCCCCCAGCACGGCCATCTACGTGTCTACTCGTGTAAGATAATGCCGGCTACTCCGGATATCCTTCCAGCGAGACTCCTTCGCGTTTCGATATTGAAATCCTAAGGGCCCTGACTTTTCCGACGGTCCACCATCTTGCGAGCGCATAACCGAAGTCGATGCTGCCGCGCCGTATGCTATTTTTCACAAAATAATTAATTATAATTCAATTCTAAAGATTCTATTTTTTTACACAGACTGATGATGGCTAAGAAGGTAACCACCAGCAAGGACGTTTCCGTACACATTTCTCTGTATGGTAGCAAATGATCTGAACGAAACGAACAAAATAGCGGTAGCCCACGAACCGTTCCATGAATCGCCAGTGTTTTACGAGCATTATCGGCATTAAAATGTGTCCATGCATAAACGAAATAAATTAGCAAGGTGTTTGATAGCGGCACTAATTAAGCGTGTAACGTCTCGGAAAGCATCGTATTACGGGCCCGAACAAAGATTGTATCTTTGTCTTGTATCTTGTCACGGATTCACTGTATGTAATTTATTTTAATGAGTTCGCAGACCATGTATTTATTCGAGCACGGTGTACCGTCGCCGTCGAATGAATTCATAACCGTCGGCAACCAGCGAAGAGTTAGACGTTCATTAAAGACAGCGCGACTGTCGCGGGACATTACAAACGAGCATGGCACCGTATCGTAATCACATCGTATAACTTTCTCCGCTGCTATTGTCCTTTCCAACTCCTGTTTTTACGATCCACGCGTGCGCTGCACGCACGTGGATTATTACGTTCCTGTCGCCAAGCGGAGGCCATTTATCCTGGCGATCCGGTACCCGGTGCCATTATTAGTAGTACATGTACCATTATGGGAACTGAGCGAGCCCAATCACTTTGTCCACCCTGAATAATTTCCGCCATATGTAAAAATATGAAAGAATGGTATACACAAAAGTGGCATGATACAGAGAGGGGAATATTGTGATGTAAACATTTTTTTCTGTGCGTGAAACTGAAGAAGGTATAAGAAGGTGAATATTGCTATGCCAGAAATGATAACAACAACAAAAAAAAAGGTACACGGTAATCGTGGTACAACTATAATTTGACCTTACGTTTGTTTTCCAGGAGATCGGCGAACGATCCCCAAAGAAAAGCCCAAGGTGCTTCAATTCCGAGATGTTTCTGCATATTGACGTGCTACTTAACCAGGATTACTCATGCGAACACATAGCTCGAAGTCACAAGAATTGGTAATGATAGGCACGCCTCAAACAAGTCAGAAAGTATCAATTTTCGCAACGGTGAACTAGGCGTGGAAAGATCGCCGTTCCGAGGTTGTACGAATTTCAATTCCAGCCAGGTTGATGTTTGACATTAACACGCCACTTGTTTAGCAAAACGCTACCACGTAACAGAAAAACGTTATTGTCTTTCTAATTCTTATCCCGGCATAGGAAAAAACATCGAGAAGTCGTGGGGTAACATATACTTAACCCTAACAGCTCTAGAGTCAAATGACCGGTTGCAGATTTCTTATCTTAAAATTGTTGAAATTACAAAGACACTTCCATTCTACGAAGGAAATGGTTGAATAAATTTCTCGTACAAAAAATATCTAATGATAGAAATGACGGAAACAGATGCCAATCATTTTCATTGCCCGATCGGTTTAGCGTTAATGGAACAGCATTTGTCTACAAAAATATAAACCTGCACTGTCCGGGGTATGATACTCGTGGAATTCGTGGCTTTTGCATGGGGATACATTGCATTTAATGGAATATTCTAATTGTCAAGTCTCGCTGAAACAAATGCTGGTAGCGAACGTGTTAAATAACGCCGAGTCCTTCGGAGCGCACTTTTTACACGGAACACCGTGTTCCCTGAAGACAAACGAGCCACGAACCGGAGGCCGCGTACGGAATAACAAATCAGCCGACAGGACTGACGATTAGAGATTTCGATCACGCAACACTTGATCCTTCGTCGCTACTCATCCAGCATCGATGCCCGACATCCTCGAGACGCGTTACAGGAGGCCGTCTCAGGCGAACGTGAGACGCTCGCTCGGTATCGTAGCATAACAGGTACACCTGAACAAGTTGCCGGTGCTCTCGTTTGAGGCGACGATGTGTACTTAAGCAGACCGAGTGACCGTGTCCCGTGCTGTAACTCATCCTAGGATAGCCATCTGTTCCGCAGAACACGCGTATCAATTCGCCCCTTCTCCGATTCTACCTCCGGGGCGCAAACCCAACAAGATGTTCCGTTTTCCTCCCACGTTCACCCCTCTCTACAATTCTCTTGCTTTGCTAAACAATTGGTACAGTATTGGGTGAACGAGACAACTTGATCACCTCATATTACGGGTACCCATAAGTAAACAATTATTTGCAAAGAATTTGTTTTGCCTTTAGTTCTGTACCGATCGTTCAAGAGGAAACATTTATTCTTTTACAGTTTTCGGTAAAGCAGCTTGTCTTCAAAATATTCAAAGTATTCTGTAATAAAATGGTGGCGTCCGTACCTTCCGAAACTCAATCAGGAAAAAATCAAAAAATTGCAATGGGAATTTTTACCGCACCCCCCGTACTCACCGGATATTGCATTATTTAAGAAATAAAACATTCTGTAGAAGATGCAAGGAGGCATCGAGTCATATTTTGCTTGACGAACCCTGGATTTCTATGAGAGGGCGATGTAAAGTATTGTATAATATTAGAGGATGTATAATATTACTAAATTTTGGACGCTGTTCCGCACACATCACAATTTCACTGGCTCCCTAACTGTAGATCTAATCCATACTTGACCATTAAACTGTAAAAGGGTTCGTGTCCGGACGATTCCGAAAATTTTGTAAAAATCGAGTATGTACAAGATACATATCAATACAGTATCCATCATGATCATCGTAATAATCTTTTAAGATGTTCAAAAAAATAGTATAGTGTACTTTTATATAATACCGAAATTTCTTTTTCTAGGATTCCATTACGGAAGACTAATACTTGACTTCCACAAAAAGGGTTCAATAAACGAAAGACTAAATAATATTGAATATCATCGAGCAAGTTCAAAGTATTTAAATATGCGACCGGATCTGAAACCAGGAATCTCGTCTGGAATCTAATCCCGAATGGTCGAGCATTCGTAGACGAGGATAATGAACAATACCGTGCACGTAGGAGCAATTAAAAGAATCGTATTGCTTGTAGGCGCGAAGGTGGCGTGTGCCGGTGAAAAGAAGGAACTCCTATCGCAATGTCGGATAGAGAAAAGTTGCCAAGGTGACTCTGTTCGGCCGCGTCGGTCCGGGGGCACCTGAAACTTTGCGAGCGCAGTAAAGATACAACTCGCTGCCGACCGGCCGGGGCTGTTATAAACGCCCCGATATTATCTCGCCTCGTGTAAATGCATATTGAAAAGCGGTTACGCACTTCGTCCCGGAGAACCAGCACCGTCATACCATTCGTCTGTGTGGAATCCGTGCCACTGGTTCACCGACAGGAACGAGAAGAAGTATCAGTGTGTCTCCAGACCCCCTGACGAAGCTAGCTGCAATGCTGGCGAAACGTTGGGAAATCTCTTCCTTCAGGACACGGCTTACACCCGAAAGCCTCAACAGACACAACTGTATGATGCCGGTCTGTGAAAGCCTCAAATCTCTGATTAGTATGAAACTTAATCTTTAACGCTTTAACCCCTTGCCCTGTAATAACGAGTCAGAAGTGATGAAGATTTCAAGCAGAATCAACTACTATCCCTGGCAAAAAGTTTTCAACCGCATTTAAAAATCGTATAATTTTCTTAAGATTCAACCAAACGACTTAGTTTCGACGTACAAAGTTTTTGGTTAATACAAATTTTGCAATGTTGTGATATTCCGGAATATTATTGAACTTCGCCGTTGGGTCGTATAACTGATTAGTTCGGTTAATAGGTATCATAAGCGTGTTAAAATTGCTAGGCAAACGAACGAATGTTTTATCGCGACATTAAACACTGGCGTTCGCGTACGGACCGCGCCGCTAATGGAAGTAAATTGCCATAACAAATAAAAGTAGGCAGAAACTGAGGCGATCGGTGCCCTTAAACTTGTGCCCTTCTCGTTGGCAAGAAGCCTTTAAGCCGAACCTTAACGCGCCAAATATTTGCACGCGACGGCGGGGCAGTACGGCCGCGGTAAATGTCATTTCTAATTTTTCGAAAGCAACAGCTCCATTCTCGGTCGATGGCTGGGTGACAATGGCTTTAGCGACGACGTGCATTAAGATAATAATTGACTGTACAAACAAGTTGAGCCCTCGGCCGATGCCTGGCCATCGTCCGTTTATCGATGGACAGTTTCTCACAGCTCGGCCCTAGAAGAGGCGACCGATAATTGTACTAATGCGACCTGTTTGCCGACTTCGTTTTCCGAGGACGTTAGAGAACCGCTTTGACGGATTCGTGGCAACCATGGGACGAGGGATCGAAACCGAAACCGCCCGATATCGGGAACGGCTCTACAAAAGAAAGCGACGGGACTTTAATTAAGATAAAAGGAAACGGCCGTGCAGGCGTCAAAATGAAACATTTCGAGCGGCCCCCAGCCCTTTCCCTTCTTGTTTACTCGGTTTATCGGGATCCGTACGCGCGGCGACAGTCGTTCACGCTGTGGGAATTTCCCACAATCTGATCCTTGGACGGAAACGATAACTATACTAATTCCGGGGATCCTCTTCCCGACCGTTTGTTGTCTTACGCTCGTGAGGAGGGCCACGGGAATTTTTAGAATCCTTGTCCCAGCACCGGACCGCAGTCTTCTAAACAAGTATGTTTACTTAAAAAGATTTAGACAACTAACAAATATCGACCCGTACAATTTGCTTCGTGGTTAGAATTTCTTTAAATCATTTCCTAGAGTAAAAATAAAATTTAAATATTATATATTATTGAGAAGGAT